>CM051369.1:1369759-1419759 GCA_028015245.1 Cardamine occulta
ATGAAGCTTTAGGAGAGTCGGTGTGTGCTTTCGTGAAGCTCAAGGAAGGAGTTGACGCGAAAGAGGAAGAGATCATTGAGTTCTGTGAGAGAAAGCTTGGAAACAAGAACAAGAAGATGGTTCCAAAGACAGTAGTTTTCTCGGATCTTCCTAAGAATTCCACTGGGAAGACTAAGAAGAATGTTCTGAGAAAGATGGCCAAGAATATGCTTCCATTGAAAGCTGTGGAGTATATATAAAGGAAATGAAGATATATCAATGCAACTAATAAGTAATAATGTAACATACTATCCTAAGCGACTTTATCAGTGATCCACCTTTAATTTATCATATGTTCTTATGTAACTTTGACATGTATAAAAAATAATGAAGTTGCTTTTCTAATAGACTGATTCTTAACAGAGACAAATATCCGTAGATGAGAATGTCTAAGATGCCGCTATGTTTTCACTTGTTACGTGGAAAATGCAACAGCAATAGAAGCTTTGAATGTTGTGAGCCTGAGAATGCTCGACGAAGAAGACAAAGTGAGTCTTCATCAGAGTACTCCTCATTTCACTTAATAACGAAACACCCTTCTTCTAAACTACAATTAATAATTTCCCCAAGTTGAGAACAACAATGCTTGGGTTTATTCTATGTTTTCTCCTTCTTGCATTGACTGTGACTTCCTACACAAGAAACCTTCGTCTTGTCCTCTAATCGGAAACCTGCCGGCAATACTAGGGAGGAACAAACCAGTGTTCCGGTGATACATTCCATCATGAAAGAACTCGACATCGATATTGCATGTATCTGCCTCGCAAATACTCACGCGATCCCCGTGACGTCTTCAAGAATTGCACGAGACGTAACGCAATGATATTTGGTGGCCTTCCAAGTCCAAGAACCTTAGACAATGTAAAGGCGTAAAGATGGGTTAAAACAGTCAACAAATGTTCAATCTCTTCGAACCCTGGTCCCGATCCATCTTCTCTTCCTTTACCGAAGTGCCTTACACCAAACATCATCTTCCGAGCCACATTTCCGCTGTTTAATCTTGTCTGGTACATCAATAACCGCTGTTTCAAAAACCACGGTAATGGTAATGGTTTTGTGGTTATTGATTTAAGGTTTGTCACCATAGCTTATAACTACGGAGAAAGTATCAGCTACAAGCTGCAAACAATTAAAGAAAATAAGAACAATTAGAAACATGCTTCTTGTTTGAATTGTCTGAAAATTTAGTGAGGGTTCTCTCCTGCTAAAACGTTGAAATTCATTTCTTGATAGTAACTTTTGCTTGTTAGGAAGAATAAAAATTCCTTAATTTTCAGACAATTCAAACAATATTAGGTTATTACTTATTAGATTTATTTGAATTCATTGCGAAATATTTTTAGTCAGATTCTTAAACTTTTGTATGTGCACCTATTCCTCTAGATAATTCAATCACATAGGATTTGAAGACAAGTCTAAAACCATTTTTTGAGTGTCACGTGTAAAGCAATTTGATGAATTAGCTATTGACTATTATTATAACTTTACAAGCATCAAAACAATTAAACTAAGGACAACTCAATAACTCATGTTAGTATTTGGTTTTAGACTCTAAATCCTTGTTGGCGAAAAAAAAAAAGCAGAAACCATCTAAATCCTTAAATATCAGCTAAAACAATTAGAAAACAAAATCGATAACACTTAAAATACCCTCTTTTCCCTCTAGTCCTCGTGGATCTGGTCATCATTAATTATCCATAATCCCAAAATAGCTTAAAAATGGCAAATGATTATCTTTTTTTTCTTTGTTCAAACAAAATCTGTTTTTGGTCAAAAAAGTTGTAAATTTTTCATTTTTCTCCCTTAATTATAAAACCCCTCACGAGTTAATTCTAAGATCAAAGGATCATCATTCTCATCTTCATCATCCAACCAAAAAAAAGCTTTCTCCATCTCAACCTTTTCCTTAATTTCGCTTTTGCGGCGTTGTTCTTATCTACTAACAAGAAAGCGAACATATCAGTAAATCCCAAAATAAAGACTCTTAACTTTTTCTCTCTTTCTTCTCTTCTTGATTTACTCAACCTCTGAGTATTTCTATTTTATCCTAAATAGTGAAGAAAGTTTGGATTTTTAGAAGTGAGGTTTGAAGAAATGGGTTCTTCTGTGGAGCAGAACATTTTGGTGACTGGTGGTGCTGGATTCATTGGGACACACACTGTTGTTCAGCTTTTGAATCAGGGTTTTAAAGTTTCAATCATTGATAATCTTGATAACTCTGTCGTTGAAGCTGTTCATAGGGTTAGGGAGCTTGTTGGTCCTGATCTCTCTAACAAACTTGAATTCAATCTGGTTAGTACCCAACAAAAAGCTTTGATTTTTATGATAATCTTGCTATTTTAAGAATAAAGATAGTATTTTTATGTTTGGTTATTTTGAGTGATTTGCAGGGTGATCTAAGAAACAAAGGGGATATTGAGAAACTCTTTGCCAATCAGAGGTATTAATGTAAATTTTTGAAATTGAAATTATGCAAATTTTTTACTCAGGTGAATTTATATTATACTTTTTTATTCTTAAACAGATTTGATGCTGTGATTCACTTTGCTGGTCTTAAAGCTGTGGGAGAAAGTGTTGGAAACCCTCGTCGTTACTTTGATAATAACTTAGTTGGAACAATCAATCTTTATGAAACAATGGCAAAATACAACTGCAAAATGGTAAACATCAAAATCCTTACATTTTTAAAAATAAGTTTCTTGTTCTGATTTAATTACTAAATTGTTGTGATGCTTGAATATATATATATACAGATGGTGTTTTCATCGTCTGCAACAGTTTATGGCCAACCTGAAATAGTCCCATGTGTGGAAGACTTTGAGTTACAAGCTATGAATCCTTATGGTCGTACTAAGGTATTAATTAGCCTCGGATCTTGAATCTGTTCTGTTCTGTTCTGAGTCCATAATCTTGAAAGTGATCTCATTTATGACTGAGATCTTGAAAAAAATTACCTATTTGTGTAGTTGTTTCTTGAAGAAATTGCTAGAGACATTCACACTGCGGAACCTGAATGGAAGATAATTCTTCTGAGGTACTTCAATCCTGTCGGAGCTCACGAGAGCGGAAGAATTGGAGAAGATCCAAAGGGCATACCGAATAATCTCATGCCTTATATCCAACAAGTTGCGGTTGGACGATTACCTGAACTCAATGTATTTGGACATAACTATCCTACTAAGGATGGTAGCGCGGTAAAACATCGATAATACCATTTCTTTATTCGAAAATTCGGTTTTGATTTCTGTTAGTAGATTGATAAGCTAAGATACATACACTTGCAGGTCAGAGACTACATCCATGTAATGGATTTAGCAGATGGTCATGTTGCTGCATTAAACAAGTTGTTTTCAGACTCAAAGATTGGTAAACTCTATAAGACATTTAACTGTTTATGTACTTAAGCAAAGATTAGGATTTTGAGAATGTTATTGGTGTATCATCTTAATCTTAGGTTGTACTGCTTATAATCTTGGGACTGGTCAAGGAACTTCTGTCTTAGAAATGGTTTCTGCTTTTGAAAAAGCTTCTGGCAAGGTAAAATTTTCTATCTTTCTCTTGCTTCCGCAATTACGACAATGAATTTTGTGCGAATGAGACCGAAGATTTGCTGTCGAAAATTGATATAAACAAACATTTTTGTTTTGTAGAAAATCCCAATGAAGCTATGTCCAAGAAGGGCTGGAGATGCAACAGCTGTTTATGCTTCAACTGAGAAAGCTGAGAAAGAACTTGGATGGAAGTAAGTCTATTATCAGTTTTACCATTTCTGCATTTAAATCTTTTTCATAAGAAATAAACTTGAATATGTTTGTTTTTTATGCAATCTTCATGCTCATGGATATAAATCTGTTTAGATTTATGGTATTCAACATAGAAGTAGATTGAATTTTGACATGAATTTCATTAAAAACCATACTTTTGAAAAGCTTGATCTTTTTGTATTGAGTTATATTATGAATAAAGGATTAATTCTTTGTTATTGTTTTTTTTATTAGGGCAAAATATGGAGTGGATGAGATGTGCAGAGATCAATGGAACTGGGCAAATAAGAATCCATGGGGTTTCCAGAAAAAGCCTTGATTTTTTTTCACCACTTATTATCAAGAAAAATAATAATATAGATGTTTTATTTTCCTGCATCTATTTTATTTAGCTCTTCAAAAATAGTTGTATCGAACTCGTCATCTTTCGGTTAATAAAAATGTAATAAAAATAATATTTAACTAATCTTTTTATAAAACAAAGAATAATTTCTGTTTTCTGATTTGTATTTTCTACTAATATTTTCATAGTTAAACTATTAATAATCTGAATATTTTCAAGTTAACCAAGAGTCATGGCAAAATCATTCTTAATTCGAGATGGAATAAGAGAGAGGCTGCAGAGAGCCAGAGACACAAAATGTTGTTACCTTGTTGAGCAAGTAAGAACCAAAACATGTTAACAAGATTCAATAACATCACATATATAACCCAAAAAGAAAACAACTAAAATGTGTATACATTATCACAACCAATGTAAAACTACATATTGATCAAATCTCGAACCCTTTTTTCCAGGGTTCCTCAGCTGCTAATGATACAGATTTTCGCGTATTTGCATGTTTTTTTTTTTTCCTTCTTCTTCTTCTGTTCTAGACTTCCTCGCCTTCTAAATAGTTGCTACTCTTGAGGATGTTGTATTTGCAGAGAGGACAAGTAGCGTTTATGTAAAGCCATTTATCCACACAACCACAATGGAAATGGTGGCCACAAGGAAGTTCTCTTAGCTCAGTCTCGTCTTCATAAGCTGAAAGACAGATGCAGCATTCCTGTAGATTCACAAAAGCAAAATCCAGTTTTGTTCGTCAAAATCTAATCAGAGTCAACATAAACATAATATGCAGTGATGCGGACATCAATCCAGCGACTGAACCATTAGACGAAGACACACGTGAAGGACATGCTGAGGAAAAGACTCAAGAAGGTCCAGTAACCCGAGCTAAAGCCAAGGCGTTGAGTGTAGGACCACACGACAAACATGTAGCGAAACAAGTGCGTCAAGTGGAAGACGATCATGTCATCAATATTCCAGAGATAGCTGGACCTATCACAAGAGCTAGGAGGGATAAACTAAGAGAAGAATTCAACGTAGCCATACAAGCTCTACTCGACACTCCACACGACGTCAACAATGATGAGTCCACACTCGAGTCCAACTCACGGGTTCGTTTTGTTTTCAATTATTCATGTCTTCTTGCGGTGATAAGGCCCCCCGCCTAGTGGCTCTAGTAAGCCCACAATGAGTCTAGTTCGAGTCCCCATGAGAGTCTTTTATTTTATTTCTTTTTATTTTGTGTCGTAGCTACACTTTCCATATAAGGAAACATCATGTTGTTTCCATTGAGAGTGTGTGTTGTTTTCTTTTATTTTTTCGTACAAGTCCTGTTGTTTTGATTTGAGTCATGACCCTAGAGGTTGTAGCCGTAGAGATCAAACTATAAGATCCCCGACGTGTATCATTTTATTTACCCTACATCAATAAACGAGAATTCTCTTAGCTTGAAAGTTGCTTTGAAACTTTTGTCTCGATCTTGTCTTTGTGTGTGATTCACAAAGCCACGATTCTAATTGTCATCAAGGAGCCTCTCACACTCCTGTGGTGCTTATCGATCCATCATCACGACCCCATTCATCGGGTTTCACAAGAGGCTGAGCTGCTTGTCTAGCCTTCCACACGGTTTTGCGAGTTGTAGCGGAGGAGGAGCTTGAGCTAACCTCGACTCTACTCAGATCCGGACCAAAGACTCCCCATCCGAAGTCTTATATCATTGGTATCGAGCCTAACCAGCTCCTATCCCCGAGGTTGTTTCTTTTCAATCTTAGTTTCTTTTCTTTTCTTTCTTTCTGTTTCTAGATTTTCCAAACTTTTTACATCCGACTTGTCGATTTTTATAAAATCAACAAAAACTCAAAAAAATATTTACGTCTTTTGTTTTAGTTTCTTAAAACATACAAAAAATCATAAAAATTGTCGTTTTCAAATTAGGAGATCATTTAGTATTTTTCGTTCATCAAAACTTAAAACCCTAGAAATTTTACATTTACTTTTATGCCTTCGATGTTTCAATTTTATAAAATCCAAAAAAACTCATAAAAATATTTACGTCTTTTGTTTTTGCTTCTTTAAACTCTTGAGAAAATATAAAAATTGTTATTTTGATTTTTGGACATTGTTTAAGTATTTTTCCCATATCGAAACCTAAACTGCGATTCCTTCTTTGTTTAACTGTTTGTTTGAGAAGATTTGATTCTTGTGTGATTCTTTTTGCTAGGAAAATTCACCTTATTCTTAGCACTTTGAATTCGATTCGGATTGGAGTAGAGCATGGTGACGGAGGTCTTGAACGTCAACAAGATATGATGGAACTTTTACAAGCAATGAGAGCCGACATGAGAACTATGAACCAACGCATTGCTGAAAATCACCAAGAGCTTGGCAATCGCCTCAACAACTTGGAACGACCTCAACAACACCCGAAGGACACAACTTACGAGCTCCAGGAATCCAACAGCACTTGCCTCACGAACTTGAAGAGGAAGTTCTTTCAGAATCCGATGGAGACTCACTCGACACCCTAGCTCGACAACAACGTCGAGTTGATCCTCTTCGGAGACACCGCCAAAGAGAAGTAGAACCTAGAGAAACTAATCACGATATAAAACTAACTCCACCATCTTTTGCAGGCAAACGATCCCGGCTTACTTGGATTGGGAAAGGAGACTTGAGTATATCTTTGAATGTTATGGGTGCGGAGAGAACAAAAGGGTGGCTGTAGGCTGCAGCTCAACTCACGGAAACGCCCTAGCATGGTGGGAGACGAGCGATGGTGGCGGAGACGACTTCACTTTTGGAGCTGTCACCAATCGCCCGACATGAAGTACCTAATGAGGTTAAGGTATGTCCTGAACATTTTCATCGAGACTTACAAAAACGTTTCCGTAAGTTGACACGAGGGAACAAGGAGCGTGGAGGACTATTTTGAGGAGTTTGAAAAGTTAATGAACTCATTTGGAGTTGGAAGAATCCGAGGAGGCTATGATGGCTCAATTCATCGATGGATTACAAGATAGGATTCAAAGAAAAGTTGAGCGTGCCAAGTACAAGAGTTTACATGAACTCCTACACTTATCGATCCAAATAGAAGCAGCAGATTAAGCACAAGAACAACAACAACACTCGGCCGGAGAATGTACCACAAACATGGAGAAATGATGTGTCCAAAGTACAAGACAAGGGAAAGGGTTGAGATAGATTCAAGATTCAAATCAAGAACAACCGAACCACAAAGGAGTTTCCGTGACGAACAAGGTAAGTCTTCTACCCAAATTAATCGTACTCGTGACATTACTTGTTTTAAGTGTCGGGAAGAGGACATATGGCAAGAGATTGTCCAAACCGAGAGTAATGATCATCACCAACACGGGAGAATACGAGTCACAAGATGAGGCCGTCAGAGCGAGTCCAAGAAGAACAGGGGAAGATATCGAGTATCCGGACACGGGAATCACTCATGATCTGACGAGTTCTCAATGTTCAAGTAGGACTGAGGAGACCCGGACAAAAGAAAATCTCTTTCACACGATGCACCATCAATGGCAAGGTTTGCAATTTAATTATAGATGGTGGTTCTTGTCTTAACGTGGCAAAAGCTTCTTGTTGAGAAATTAGGTCTCGTGAAAACTAAGCATCCACGCCCATACAAGCTCGGTGGCTCAATGACAAGGCCGAGATGAAGGTCTCCGAACAGTAACGGTTCCATTTAGCATTGGTAAGTATGTTGATCAAGTTACTTGTGATGTAGTGCCCATGCAAGCCGGACACCTCCTCTTAGGGAGACCACGGCAATTTGACCGAGAAACTCAACATGACGGACGTCTTAACCAATACTCGTTAACACACCAAAACCGTAAGTTCACTCTTGCACCCTCAGTCCCTCCCAAGTTCATGCACTTCACGCAAAAATGGCTAAGGGCGGAGAGGTAAGTACATCGAACCTTTACGTAAGCTACGGATCGGTTGGTAAGTCCCTTGGTACCAAGGGCGCCTCCTACTAATGTTCTACCAAGAGTGTCTAAGTGCAGTGCAAGTGACCTAGATATTCCCGAGGAAGTTCAACCCCTACTCGAATTACTTGGACGTATTTCCGGAAGAACTACCACCCGGACTACCGCCACTTTAGGATAGAGCATCGGATCGATTTGGTTAGGGAACAGCCTGCGAACAAACCCGCTTATAGGATGAATCGGGAGGAAAGCAAGGAATGGAGAAACAAATCGGTGATTTACTAGACCAAGGTTATATCCGAAGAAAGTCTTAGCCCATGTGCTTGCTCCGCTCGTACCAAAGAAAGGAGGCACGTGGAGAATGTGTAGTGGTCGTGCCATCAACAACATAACCATCAAGTACGGCACCTTATTCCACGTCTCGACGACATGTTAGATGAGCTCTGCGGTTCCACACTCTTCTCAAAGGTGGATCTTAAAAGTGGATATCATCAATGCGTATCTTGAAAATTAATGGAAAACTGCTTTCAAAACAAAAGCAGGGGCTATCTGAGTGGCTTGTCATGCCCTTTGGTCTCACTAGCGCCCAACTACATGCGCTTGATGAACCGGGTTCTTCGTTCTTATATTGGAAAATTTGTAGTAGTTTATTTTGATGACATATTAATCTACTGAAAAAATCTTAAGGATCATTTAGAACACCTAGAACTTGTATTTGAATCACTTGGAAGGAAAGCTTATCGCTAACCTAAAGAAGTGTGTCTTTTGTACTAACAAACTTGTGTTCTTAGGTTTTGTTATTAGTGAACAAGGAATACGGTGGATGAAGAGAAGATAAAAGCTATCCGAGATTGGCCCACTCCCCTACCATCGGACATGTTCGGAGTTTCCACGGACTAGCTAGCTTCTATAGGCGATTAATCAAGGATTTTAGCACACTAGCTGCACCACTCACATTTGTGATCAAGAAGAATCAGCCATTTAAGTGGGGAGTTGCTCAAGAACAAGCCTTCAATACTTTGAAGGAGAAGCTAACACAAGGTTCTTTCTTTACCTAACTTTGATATTATTTTCGAGATTGAATGTGATGCTTGGTATAGGAATTGGAGCCGTGCTACACCGAACAAGAAGCCCGTGGCATTCTTCGATGAAGCTCAACGGAGTTGCACTCAACTACCCGACATATGACAAAGAGTTATGCATACTAGTCCGAGCCTTACAAACTGGCAGCCTTCTCTTGTCCAAGGAAGTTCATCATCCACACCGATCATGAGACTCTTAAGCATCTTGGAGGTCAAACAACACTTTCAAGAAGCGACATGCAAGATGGTGGAGTTCATAGAAAGCGTTTCCTTACATCATTAAGTACAAGAAGGGCACGGAAAATGTGGTGGCCGACGCCTTATCCCGACGATACATACTAATCACCACACTAGAAGCCAAGATCTTAGGATTTGAGCATCTCGAGGATCAATATGCCACGGATCCCGATTTTTCCGAGGCTTATGAAGCTTGTGGTAAGGGTGAATACCATTCCTATTATTTGCATGATGGATTTCTTTTCGGGGATAAAAGACTATGCATACCAAGAGGATCCATGCGAAACTTGTTACTCGAGGAAGCTCACGAGGCGGCCTTATGGGACATTTCGGCGTTAACAAAACATTAGTGAGTGGAACATTTCTATTGGCCCCATCTCAAGAAGGATGTCGAGCGGACTTGTGCCAAATGCGTAACGTGCCACAAAGCCAAATCCGAGTCCCATCCTCACGGTTTATACTTACCTTTACCTATCCCTAACGCCCTTGGGAAGATGTTTCTATGGATTTTGTCTTAGGATTACCGAGTTCAACACAAGGATTCCATTTTACGTGGTGGTTGATAGATTCTCGAAGATGGCCCATTTCATACCGTGCAACAAGACCAATGGCGCCTCCCAAATCGCCGATCTGTTCTTGAGGAAGTGGTAAAATTACATGGTATTCCTAGGACTATTGTCTCGACCGTGATGTCAAATTTTTAGGACACTTTTGGAGAACCTTGTGGAGAAAGTTGGGACAAAGCTCTTGTTCTCGACTACTTGTCATCCCCAAACGGATGAATAACGGAAGTGGTAAACCGTACTCTTTCCACTTTACTTAGAGCCACACTCGGTAGAAACTTAAAAACATGGGTTCATTGTCTACCATTTGTTGAGTTCGCCTATAATCATGCCCACACTCTACTACTAATCTTTCTCCCTTTGAGATTGTTTATGGTTTCGGGCCCTTAGCACCGATTAATCTAACTCCTATTCCTCAAACCGAACAAGTCAATATCGATGGCAAGACCAGGCGAATTCATAAAGCATTACATGAGCAAGTCACGAGACCTGATACTCGGGGAAAACCGAGAAGATCAAAGCAAAAAGGGACAAAGGACGCAAGCAAGTCATCTTTGAGCCCGGAGAGTGGGTATGGATTCACATGCGACCGAGGCGGTTTCCTCGGAAGAAGCTCCAAACTAGCCCCGAGGCGATGGACCATTCAAAGTGCTTGAAAGAATCAACGACCGCCTACAAGTTGGAACTTCGGTGAGTTCAATATTTCACATAGCTTTAATGTTCTTGACCTTTCACCCTATGTTGCGGATGAACAAGATGGTGAACCGGTTTTGAGGACAAAACCTTCTCGAGAGGTGAGTATGATCGCGGACATCAATCCAAATGACCGAACCATTAGAGCGAAGACACACGTGAAGGACATCTTGAGGAAAAGACTCAAGAAGGTCCAATAACCCGAGCTAAAGCCAAGGCGTTGAGTGTAGGACCACCACGACAAACATGTAGCGAAACAAGTCGTCAAGTGGAAGACGATCATGTCATCAATATTCCAGAGATAATTGGACCTATCACAAGAGCTAGGAGGGATAAACTAAGAGAAGAATTCAACGTAGCCATACAAGCTCTACTCGACACTCCACACGCGTCAACAATGATGAGTCCACACTCGAGTCCAACTCACGGAGTTCGTTTTGTTTTCAATTATTCATGTCTTCTTGCGGTGATAAGGCCCCCCTAGTGGCTCTAGTAAGCCCACAATGAGTCTAGTTCGAGTCCGATAGAGTCTTTTATTTTATTTCTTTTTATTTTGTGTCTGTAGCTACACTTTCCATATAAGGAAACATCATGTTGTTTCCATTGAGAGTGTGTGTTGTTTTTTTTATTTTTCGTACAAGTCCTGTTGTTTTGATTTGAGTCATGACCCTAGAGGTTGTAGCCGTAGGGATCAAACTATAAGATCCCCGTGTATCATTTTATTTACCCTACATCAATAATAGCGAGAATTCTCTTAGCTTGAAAGTTCTTTGAAACTTTTGTCTCGATCTTGTCTTTGTGTGTGATTCACAAAGCCACGATTCTAAGTCAGTATCAAGGAGCCTCTCACACTCCTGTGGTGCTTATCGATCCATCATCACGACCCCATTCATCAGGTTTCACAAGAGGAGCTGCGAGCTGCTTGTCTAGCCTTCCACACCGGTTTTGCGAGTTGTAGCGGAGGAGGAGCTTCGAGCTAACTTCGACTCTACTTCAGATCCGGACCAAAGACTCCCCATCCGAGTCTTATATCATGCAGACTAACAGAATACTTAAAGAAATGAGAATGATTTTTGTGTTTACTTACTGCATCCTCATGAGGAAGAGTATGTTCGACGGGTGAATCTGTACCACATTCAGTCATAACTCCTTGTGCTTGTTCTTCATCTACAGTGTGTTTCACAGAATCATGAACCTTTCGGAATTTGAATTTAGGAAGTTGGTCAATGTCTTCTTTCGAAGCTCCTTCCTGCATTTTCAACAGATTAGTGAGTGTTAAAAACAACAAATTCAACTGTCTATGAGGTAAAAAGGCAAAATAGGTTATGAGAAGTTACTTGTTCTGCTACAGCGTATAGAACTGCAATGATGCAAGGCAAGCAGCAGCAAACAGCAATGCCGATAACACAAGCCAATGCAACGCAGAAAACCACAAAGAACACATCGAAACCGAGAAAGACTATACACAACCTATAAAAAAAAGAGGCATCCAAACATATTTAAATAACTTGAACACTTCAAACACTAAGAGACTTCAAGAGATCTGAGGGAAAGACAGAACAAACCAATAAAGCTGAGGAGATCCTTGAGCTAACTCTTGGCCACCCGAAGATACCCAGTAGAATCCAATGACCCACCATATAAACGAAAACATTGTATTCGCAGATTCTAGATGCTTAGCAAAACTGGTTACAGAAAACACTACTTTAGCCAAAAATTCACATCACATATAAGACAATATCTGTATCACAATCCCTAAAAGCTAAACCATTATACCTGTTGTTTTCGTTCTCTAATTGCCCTAGCTCCAAGTATCGATCATCTGAGTTTCTACTCAAACCCAAACCTTCTTCTTCCTCCATAAAAGAAGATGATGAAGAAGAAGAAGAACGAGATCTTGAACTCCTATCTCTTCTTCTCCTATTCCTTCTACGATACTCCACACAAACACAAACCATATGCATCATACATTGCAACCCATACCCAATAATCCAAACCCTAAGAGGCACATTAGGCTTCTCATCGCTGCTAAGTACCAAAACAGCTGTAGCAACGGCAACGAACGCAAGATTCCAAACAAAATCCAAAACCACTACAGGCTTTGAGTAAGCCCAATCGCTTTGCCTTTCTTCAAGCTGTTCAGCTGCTGCTTCACGAACAAGCATCGATGGCTCTCTCATCATCATTCTACCGCTACTTGCATGTCTTAGTAACCTCGCCGCTTCTCTTAACCCTTGTCTTCTCACCGATCTCCTTCCTCCTCCATTGTTATTATCATCTCCGGTTAAAATCAAAGGCGTTGCTTCCGTCGTCGCTGTTGGCATTTTCTCTCTCTTTCTTTCTTTCAAGTCTCTTCCTTTCTTAAGATTTATAACAATTGATATCGATTTGTTGAAATTGGTGTAGCTTTACGCCATTAAAAAGGGAAAATTTCAATCTCAGAGACAAAATCGGATTTGTTAGGGTTTCGAATTGAAGAGAGAGAGAAAGGGGAGAGAAAGAAGATGAGTCGGACAAATTGAATACATAAATCAATTTTATTTAATGTCCCCTCAAATGACAACCAGACAAAATTTCGGGGAATATATGTAATATCGGGTACTTTAATAGGGGTTATATGATGAAATTACAATACCTTGGTCCAGAATTCGTATTCGTCTTATTTCACAGGTCCTATAATGAAAAGCGACAAATGTCGAATATTTTTTGGGGGCTATATAATGAAATTAATTTACTTTGGTCCATAATTCGTATTCATGTATTTTATTAGGTCCTTTAATGCAATATTATCGAATAAAACTAAAACCCTCAATTGGATCCTCACAGCAATTTTCCCTCCAAACCAGAAATTCCTTCTCTTCCGACTGAAAATGGCTGCTTCATCTTCAACCTCTAGCGGCGGCGGATACGAAATCCCATGGGTGGAGAAGTACAGGCCAAGCAAAGTAGTCGATATCGTTGGAAATGAAGATGCCGTCTCAAGACTTCAAGTCATCGCTCGTGACGGGAACATGCCAAATCTTATACTTGCGGTGAGATTTACTCTTCTATTTCCACTCTTAGACCACTAGGGTTTTATGAGAAACTCATTAATTAGGGCTTTGGTTTTGTCTCCTGCGTAGATTTTAGGATAAAATTGTCAATTTTTAGGGTTTTGATCAATTTCTATTGTCTGTTAAAGTGAAATAAAGTGTTATTGAAGGCTTGATTTGTAGGTGGATGTATTCACCTGTTCATTGGACTTGGTTATTGTAGAAATGTGAATTATGATTTTGTTGTATATATTCAGGGTCCTCCTGGGACAGGTAAAACCACAAGCATTTTGGCTCTTGCTCATGAGCTCCTTGGCCCGAATTACAAGGAGGCTGTTCTGGAGTTGAATGCATCTGATGATAGGTATGTTCATATGTTGATGTCAATCTTTTACCTATGGGATTTAGTTCCATCTTCATTTGTTGTTTGGTTCCTTATCCTCGGTGTGGTATTGTTTTCTGTTATGGTTGTAGGGGTATTGATGTTGTAAGGAACAAAATTAAGATGTTTGCGCAGAAGAAAGTAACACTTCCTCCAGGACGTCATAAGGTTGTTATTCTAGATGAAGCTGACAGGTTAGTGCTGCTAAGTTTGTGACTTTTACTTGAGTCTTTCTTCTCAGTTGTTCTAGTCAGGGGTCTGACTTATGGCTTCCTTCTGTTTTCGGTTTGTAAAATTAGCATGACATCTGGAGCACAACAAGCATTGAGGAGAACGATTGAAATCTATTCAAACTCTACGCGGTTTGCACTTGCTTGTAACACATCAGCCAAGATTATTGAGCCTATTCAGAGTAGATGTGCCTTAGTTCGATTCTCTAGATTATCTGATCAGCAGATACTAGGCCGTCTCATGGTGGTGGTTCAAGCAGAGAATGTATGGATTTGCCACTTTTCTTTCGTTTTACATGTTTAGTTACTGCTACTTTCAACATATTCTAATTTCCTGTGTTTTCAATCTCTCAAGGTTCCGTATGTACCTGAAGGCCTCGAGGCGGTCATCTTTACAGCTGATGGTGACATGAGGCAAGCTCTGAACAACTTGCAAGCCACATTCAGTGGGTTTCGGTTTGTCAACCAAGAAAACGTCTTCAAGGTTCACTACAAAACTTTTCGGTTTCATATCCTCATCAATCACAGATCTCTCCACTTATTTCCTCCTTTTTTTTCCTCAGGTCTGTGATCAACCTCACCCACTTCATGTCAAGAACATTGTTCGCAATGTGTTGGAAAGTAAGTTTGATGATGCTTGTCACGGCTTAAAGCAGCTTTATGATCTTGGCTACTCTCCAACCGACATTATCACAACGCTCTTCCGTATAATAAAGAACTACGATATGGCTGAGTATCTGAAACTTGAGTTCATGAAGGTATACATTTGATTCTCCTTCACATCTCAAAACATCCCAACTCTGCATTTTTCGTCTTAAACTAATGGTGTTCTTCAGGAAACTGGATTTGCACATATGAGAATCTGTGATGGAGTTGGATCATATCTTCAGCTATGTGGTCTTCTGGCTAAGTTAGCCATTGTTCGTGAAACAGCTAAAGCAGCTTAAGCAATGTAACTTCCACTCATCTCTAGTGATGAACCAGTGGCCGGTTTTATGTTTAAACCCGGCTTAGTTAACTATGGCTGTTTGATAATTCGGATAGATCTTGGAACATTCTTGGTCTCTGTTTCCTAGATTTGAATTTGCTTGTGAATGTTTCTGAATGTTATATTTTAATCTTAATCATAACCAATTTGGTATTTTTGATATTTACAAAAAAAAAAAAAAAGTGATATAAATTTAACAATGTTAGGATTATATTTTCAATGAACCTGTTACCATTGGAGATTCTTTATTTATATATTTCTTGACACACTACACAAATATATTATACACAATATAAAAACAAAACCATTACAAAAAACACAAGATGAATCGTTGATTTACTAGGTAAAACTTCGAATCTATTTGTGGAATTCGATAACAGAATATGAATTGGCAAGACAAATGATTTCACAACGGAGAAAACCTGAATCAGAGGCTAGAGTCTCGAATTGGGAAAGAGACCTCTCCTTACCACCCGAGCATTGTGTTAACATCAACATGTCCATTGCAAACACAATTTTAGAGGAAATGTCGTTGATCTTTGGTTTATTTGGCGTAATCATCTCAACTATTATCACTTTTCCTTTTTCGGAAAGACTTTTCCAGCAATTTTTAAGAATCCTTACACAATCATCGTCACTCCAATCATGTAGTATCCACTGAAATAATTCATCCATTTTATTTTGTAGTTAATATATGTTATATTTATGTTAATGATATACTTACTTTCATGAAGATGGCATCTCCTTTTGGAATTTCTGTAAACATATCTCCTGAAACATGCTTCACTCCTACATATATAACCGATTTTGATTAGGTAAATATATAAATAAGTTTAGGAGATATTTGTTCATTTGATCACTTAATTAGTGGCGTACCTGGATAATGAGGAGCATGGACTAAAACCGAGGCTAGATCAAAATTGATGCCTTTAATATGAGGATACTTGGAAGTCACTAGACCTATAATGGTTCCTATGCCTCCTCCCACATCAACCAAAGTACTTACATCTTCGAATCCTTTGTAAACTTCTAAGACTTTCTTCATAGTCAATGTGGAATCTTCCGACATTGCCCGATGAAACAACTCAGCGAATTCATCGTTCGAACCAATGTATTCGAAAAGTCTCATGCCATAAGCAGAACTGAATGCATCTTTTCCTTCTAATATCACATCTTTGAGATGTGTCCTATGAAAATAAAACCCATAGATTATAGAAAACTTGTCGTAAACCGCTTTAATTATAAGATTTATTAACTGGAGTATGGGTTAACGTACTTGATGATTAAGTATTGGTTTGTTTGTGAATAATTAAGAAGTACGTACCAAGTCTTGAAATGGACTTCGCTTAGGGTTAACATCAACGTAGACGCAAGAGAACCCGAGCCATCTCCACGGTTCAAGAAAACCCTGCAAACCGGTTCAGCTGCATAGACTCTCTCGGTCTTTCCACTTTCACTTCCACCGTTCTCTCCGGTTTCTACTATACGGCACTTCAAGATTGAGTGGCTGGCTAGTAAAACCAGCATCCGGTCGAGTAGTACTGGTGCCTCCGGGTTGGTAGGCTTGGTTGGGAGACCAAGGGCTATCTCGGAAGGCGAGAGCCACACGCCCTCATCTACATCCGCAATGGTTTTGATGACGCCAAGCTCTATGGCAGCTTTGAAAGCCATGGGGAAGGCCATTGAATACAAAATCTTCTCCGCCTGCAAGTTCACCGTATCTTCTTCAAATCGTTCTTCTTCTTTGATTAGATCCGGTTTAGGAAAAGTGGCTAAGGAATGTTGGAGATGGTTTGCCATTTTTGTTGTTGGTTGAAAATTTGATGAAGACAGGTAATAAAGGTTTAGATGATACAAGAAAGCTGGTTTCAACAAGTGTACCCTAATAAAAGCTATCCAATTATTATTATATAAAATAAATAAGAAAATATTTTAAACGGTTTTAGTAGATCTATCAAACTTTTTCAAAAGAAGGTACAATAATTGTTGAAAATTTATAATATATGTTGTCAACAATTGTGACACACTACACAAAAGATTTAGTATGATAGGTTCCCATACTTCGACCTTATCTACTGTTTGAACAACTCTTTTGAGCTACGAGTTTTCTTAAATTCGTCACCTATCTTGTTCAACTACAGTACAAGATAATCAAATTCTGGTATATGATTATTTGTTTGTTATATTGGTGGAGATTTAATCTGTAGAATTGAATAATGGTATAGATCGTATGAGAATGTTGGTTTCAACGTTCACATTTAATGTCTTTTTACAGGGAGAGGACCTCAAAACCAAGTGTACCCAACATTATTTTTCATTAGAATTAATACTCTTGTGTAAAATATTTTAAATGAAATATGTTAAACGTAGTAAACTAAAGGTATCAATAAAAGAAAATTGTCATCCTACAAAAAACAAAATCGCATAAGTGTTAAAAAGGCATATGTTGGAATCGTCAGTGTTGTCGGATGATTATGTTGCATAATTTTTTGCAAAACTAGTTGAATTAGGCCTGTCCAGGCTAGTGCCGGATCCGGTTAAAATTCAGTAGACTAGTAATCGTTCTCTATTCTAAATTGCCTCACTCATATGATTTGTCGAACAGTTTAAATCGAATGTGATTAGATCAGATTCTAGTCATAACTCCAGTCTAATGCTGAATTGAATCATTCAAACTAATAAATAATAAATTAAAATATTATCGAGCTTTCCTTCTTTAGAGATTATCGAACAATTAGGAAAATTGTGGTGATGAACGCATAATAGTATAAACTACATTGACCTATACAGTATAAACTTGTGAAATCATTCCAACATTTGCATTTCTTTTGAGTCTTTGACAGTTCCACCATTCTAAATTCTCAGAGGTTTTTTGAGTTTTGTCATAGTAGTTTCGCTATTTTATTCCATATTTTATTTTTCATTATTTCTTAGTTATGTAGTATTACCACTTGAGATCATATTTCACGGTTTTAATGCATATTATGACGAATATCGCTGACATGTCTCTTTTTAATTGAGCTGAAACCGCGTGGACCATACCAATTTATTTATTGTAGTGATCCATATATGGTCCTAGTTTTATATGCAAGAAAAACTGTTAAAAGTTACATATTAGCTACTAAAAATATGTGACTACATGTTAGCTACTAAAAAAACTCTAGCTATTTTGCGGTAAATTTGTGGTCATTTAGTGGCAAATTTGTGTGTTGTGGCTATATGTAACAATACTTTTTTTTTCTTTTTTGTCAAACATCTTAATTTTAGTAGCTCAAATTATCTGAATACATCGAAAGATAGGAGTTATCATAACTCTTTGATTAATACAATAAAACTTGAAGATAGTAGAGCCTAATTAAACCCAAGTAGTCTTGTTGATAGAATGACAGCGAATCCAAGGAAGAGCTTAATTAGTAACAATACAACAACAAATAACCACAAAGAGTTTAATTAGTGGCTGAATAACCACAAAATAGTTAACGCATATCTCGTGGCAATATAGCCGCAACTCAAATTTTGCGGATATTTGTGACTACAACCAAGAAATGTATCGTGGTTATTTGTGATTCTATTACTTTTCTAACTAGTCATATATTTAGGTTAAAGATATTTTGATCAAATTAATTATAATTAGCCACGAATAGATTATGATGTGTCTATATATGTCCGTCTATATACTTAAAAAGAAAAATCTCAAATTTTTGGAATTTGTGGTTTCTTTGGTATCTATTTGTGGATAACTAGCCACGAATTAGCCATAACATAAATTAATCCGTGGCTATATAACTAATTACACATATTTTAACCAAAAAAAAAAAAACTAACTACACATGTTATGTTTTTGGCTATCCATGATTATTTTGTGGCTAATACGTGCTTTTTTTGTGTGGCTATTCCACCTATTCCCTAAACCTCTAAACCTAATTAAATACGTATTTTTGGCGGCTTTATCAAAATCTAAAGTCTTTATCAACAAGAGTCGTGCGAGGCCAGTAATTCCATTTGTAGGCCCTAAGCCTCTCTCCCAAACATATGTCTGGAAAAAAGTATTCATATCTCCAAAGTATATTATACTATTATGCGTTCATTGAAAATTATTCCACCATTTTATGAGGCCGTTAGAAGCTAGTTAATAATGGACCTTTGTTAAGGTTTTTGATTTCACTGGTCCAGTATCAAAATATCTCTTTTGTCATGGGTATAGAGTAGGCTTTATGAAAATGGCTTATATTGGCATTTTCCAAGTCGAGGTGATTTGTTTTGTTAAATTTGGAGCCATGCATGCATGGTTGCTAGAATGATGGAACCAAATTGCCATTGCAAGCACCTTTGAATAAATCCGGTTAAACAGCATATTTGTAACACTAAGACTTCAACGAAAATTGCTCACTTCATGTGGCAAACACTATTAAGCTCATTGACTGTAATTAAAAGGTTAATTTTTAGACATGTGGGAACGTACAATAATTTCCCTAGATGTGGGGAAATAGGAAACCATTAACTATTTATATGTTTTTTCTTCTGCTGGCTCTCCAATGTTTGGGTGTTTTCGACTATCCTTTTTTTTTCTTTAATTTAAAACAAGTGATCCATGTTTTTAGTAGAAGAAGGGAATAATCAGAAACGTCAACCGATAATGCATTGAAATTTTTATTATTTGACACCATTAAAGTGGTTTAAAAAATAATTCTTAAGAGAAAAAAGCTAGCTGCCATTTCAAAATATTTTAATAAAATTTAGTTTGTATCATTAGAGAGCAAAAACAACACAAAAGTTCAGAAAATATATACAAAGAGACTAGAGTGATTTTCTTACTAAATTATGCTATATAACAACAAACTCCATTGATTTGTTTTTAGTAGTAACAAAGCTTTTTAGCAAAAATACCAAGAAACCCTTACTATATATAGTAATCTTCCAGAAAGAAATATCTAAAATACAAATAATACTATATACTGAAAATCATTTTATACAAGTTTTATCTTCTCTTTTCTTTCGCAAATGTATCTTCTTTGATTTATTTCCATGTTAGGAAATTTTTTTAATAATTTGTCTCAGGTCTAAGTTGTTTTCTTCCTCAAAAAAGAAACTGCAAAACAAAAACTAGGAAAAAGAGGAGCTGGCACCACCGCCTAACTCGCCATTGACACACCACCAAAGCTCTGAATTCTTTAACTTTTTATTCTACACACATCGATAAAGATTGAAAAACTCATAACTAATTGCACTCACTTTTTTAACATCAGTGTAACGGTTGAAATTCGTAAAAGAAAAATAAAACGTTTTTTATTTTAATTTTTAAAGGTTGCAACTTTTACCCTAAATTCTCTCTTTGGTTACTGATACTCTGTCTCAATCTCTTCTTCCATGAAATTTATCGTCCTTCCTTTCTTTTAAGCTACATCTCCTGATTTTCTTATTTGATCCGTTTAATCCAAGTTTTGAGAGAGATTTCGATTTATATAAAATCCTGAGATTTTGTGAACAGAAACAGAGAGAAACAGAGTAATGGCGAGCAGAGATGTGGAGAGAGGAGGGAAGAAGAACAGAGGAGCTAATAATAACAATTATTTCTACGATGAGAGTTCCGGTGATACTCATTGGATTTCGTGGTTGATTCCGGTGATTGTAGTGGCGAATCTCGCCGTGTTTATTGCCGTTATGTTCGTTAATGATTGTCCTAAGAAAATCACCGGAGCTAACAAAGCTTGTGTTGCTAGATTCCTCGGAAGATTCTCTTTTCAACCACTTAAAGAGAATCCTCTCTTTGGTCCTTCTTCTTTAACGTAAGTTTACTCAAGGAATTCAAGTGGGTATCTCAAAAGTCTCAATTTTGATTTCTAATCCGCAATTGAATCTGATCTCTTTTGAGTTCAAACTTGTGGGGTTTCTCAAAGTTTCCATTTTCTTCAGTACTAATCTTCTGGGTACCTCAAAAGTCTCAATTTTTGTGTGTGTTATTATCTGAAATTGAATTTGGTATCTGTTGTCTATTAGTGACTTGGCAAATGAGCTCAAACCTGGTTAGGATTTGTTGATTGATAAACCCAATTGAAGACTTCTCTGTTCTAGATTTGAACTAAGCATCTCGTGGATCCAATTGAAATTTGTTGGATATATGATTTGTGAATTTCATTGGCAGTGGTTCTCTGAGTGATTCTAGTAATGGATTTGTGTGATTCCTTGTTTTAGTTTTTTTTTTCTCTTTTGCTCTGTGTTTGTATTTGATTTGGTTTCACTGGGATTCTTGTTTCAGATTAGAGAAACTGGGAGCATTGGAATGGAGGAAAGTAGTACATGAACATCAAGGATGGAGACTTCTCACTTGTATGTGGCTTCACGCTGGCATCATTCATCTTCTTACTAATATGTTGAGTTTGATCTTCATCGGTATCCGCCTTGAGCAGCAATTTGGCTTCAGTAAGTCTTTCCTCTTACGTACAAACACTGTTTTCCCTGTCAAGTTTTAGACTCTTCTTTTGATCTTTATCGCGGGGATGTTACTGTGCAGTAAGAGTCGGACTTATCTACTTAATATCGGGTCTCGGTGGTAGCATACTTTCGTCTCTTTTCCTTCAAGAAAGTATCTCTGTTGGTGCATCGGGTGCTCTCTTCGGACTTCTTGGAGCAATGTTATCCGAACTTCTCACCAATTGGACTATCTATGCCAACAAGGTATTTATGTTCTTTCTATGAACATTTAAACTCGGCTTTGTTCGGTTTAGCTGGGATAGTTTGTATGCCCACCTCTCTAACAGCTTTTATTGTTTGCAGGCAGCTGCTTTGATCACACTTCTGTTCATCATAGCAATCAACTTAGGACTAGGCATGCTTCCGCGGGTTGACAATTTCGCTCACATTGGAGGGTTCTTAACCGGATTCTGCCTCGGGTTTGTCCTCCTTGTCAGACCACAGTATGGTTGGGAACCTTCCCGCACCAACACTTCGCGTACCAAACACAAGTATAGCATGCACCAGTACGTGCTGTTCGTAGTCGCTGCGGTTTTACTTGTGGTTGGATTAACCGTTGGATTAGTGATGCTTTTCAAAGGAGAGAATGGGAACAAACATTGCAAATGGTGTCATTACCTTAGCTGTTTACCTACTTCTAAATGGACCTGCTAAATCATCATCGTCATCAATCACCATCATCATCATACTATAAAAGCTTTTATATGTGTTCTTGTAACACTAAGCCTTTGATTACTTTATATATATGTACATTACAAAATTCGTTTTGTGTTAAAAGGGGAAAGAAACAAAAGAGTGTGTTACATTTGAAAACCATACTTCTCAAACTGTTTTTAGTACATAGATAGTATTATTGGATTGATTACTCTTCTCTGTAATTTCATAATAAATTTGTAATAAAAAGATAAGAAAACTGAGTTTGTTACATTGCTCTAACAGCGGAAAAGACATAAGCTTAAATTGGAAATAAATTCGTAATAATTTGGTTAATACACCCTAAAAATAATAAGCATATTAGGTTCTATAGGTTGTTCTTCCTTGGCTTGGCTCCAATATATAAAATGGAATCTTTTGTCATCAGATTCTCTTAACTATGTCTAAATCTCTTTCTTTTTGAGTCTAACATGATACCCATTTGGAAATTGCAATCCAGGAGTTCGAAGTATATTTCCTCCACTAATTTCTTCCCATCTGATCAATTCCAAGAAACAAAATCAATAATCAACATGTGAAAAAAAACATTAGCTTATAAAAAGTTTATGAACCTGTATTTTGTGACCAAGCTATGAAGAAAAACTGCTGATTGAACTTTGCTGAAGTCAGTTCCAATACAGAATCTCATTCCACCACCAAACGCCATAAAATTCTTCGATGCATTAGTATATTCTGATCCCTATGTTTCACCAGTTTGATTTTAGTTTTGTTTTCTAAAACATTTTTAGGTCACTTAGAGTAGAAGATTTTGATGAACTCACTTCCCATCTAGATGGATTGAAGACAAGAGGATCTTCATAGTTGTCTGGATTCAAATGTATAGCTGGAGGACATATCATCACTCCCCAATCAGCTGGAATAGTATAATCTACAACCATTAACAAAGTGATTAATTGATTATACGTTCTATATAAAAAGTATAATCAATCAAAGTACTATGGTGTTGTTGCTTTCTTGATCATACTTTTATACTTGATATTTCTCAAGGCTTTTCTGAAGATTACAGGAGCTATATTCGCTAATCTCACTGTTTCGTTTATGAACTACAATTTAAACACTTGGTTAGATGAGAATACACATTATGAATTTAGGATCTTGACATACTTAATATTTCTACCTGAAATGTATAAGTCATTGATTTGTATTCTTTCCATGTAAGACCAGAGTCAGCATCTTCACGGTTTCTAAGAATTGCCTCATGCTCTTCCTGATAAAGACGAAAACAAATTAAACTTTTGGTAATGATCAAGAGAAGAGTTGTTTTCGTTTTACTTACCGTTAGACGTTTTAGGACTAAAGGATGGTCAGAGAGGAACTTAATGGCTAAAGTTAAAGACAGAGATGTTGTTTCGAAGCTGGCGAATAGCAAGGCAAACATCAAGTCTAGTGCAATTGCTTCTGTCAGAAGTGTCCCTTCTTTCTTAAGCCCTTCGATGACATAATCGAAGAAGTCACTCAGATTCTCCCGTGGCTTCTCACGCCTCTCTTGAAGCTTATTCCTCAACATTTTCATCGCACTTTCTCTGCCCTGAATCACCAAATTTAAGCATGATCAGTACTTTATCAAAGAGAGTCATTGCTTGGTCTACAAGCATTGGGCCTAAGTAATAACCTTTAGGCACTTGTGATAAGCTGTCCCTGGGATGTTTATAGGGAAAGAGATCAAACCGTGGATGAACGCAACAAAGTATTCCCTTAGATTCTCTGAGGACTTCTCTGGATCATGGCTGATCAGCTTTTTCGCGGTGAGATCAAATATCAACTAATACAAAGAAAGTGATATAGCAAGTCAGAAACTTAGGTATGTTTTGAACAATAGTGTAAAATATGTTCCTTGAAACTCACGCTGGCTGTTGAATCTTTCAGCTCAATTGAGTTTTGAGTTGACCAGAGCTTTAACTTGTTACATGCACTTTGTTCAATTTCAGGAAACATAGTCTTGAGATTTTCATAGCCAAAGAGGCTCAAGACCATGTGCTTGAGGTACTTATGCATGAACCCATGTAATGTTCCCACATTTTGCTTCCCAAATATCTCATTGAAAGTGTCAGGATACCAACTCTGGAAACATTTACCTTCTTGTTGGAACACAAAATAACTAAAATCAGAATCTGTTGTTACAATAATTGGTTTCCCCACAAGGTTGGTTTTGAAGATTGGCCCATACCTACATGAAAATTAAAATGGATTTAACTTTGGTTATTCATACAAATACAAAGTCTGCAAGAAAGAAGAAAACACTCATTTCTTAACCCTTTCTTTGATAAAAGGTTGAGTGTCTGAAGTTGTGTTAGGTTTGAAGAAATGAATCGTCTCGCCAAGAAGTGGTAAGCCCATTGAACCTGGTGGAAGCTTCCCTCTGCATTTAGGGTTCCTCCATTTGTAAACCCAAACCCAAGTTGTGATGCTTGTCACAAGAAGAGAAAACCAAATGCACAATGCCCACAACATCTCTACGAGTTTTTCTATTGTGTTTTTTCTTTGATACTTTTAACTATGAAATCTCTTTTTCTTCGGTGTTTGTATTCTTTGACAACCAAAAAAAAAAAGACAAAGAAGAGAAGACAAACTAAACTGTTTGATGTTTCTTCGACCGTATGATGACTCCTTAAATAGAGAGGAGGTAAGTCCTTACAAGAAGACTATAATTTAGTTCGTTTTTAGAATTTATAATCCTTATTTAATTTCATTTCCTTGTTTTTATAATCGTAGTTAGATTCAATAAGCACGAACCCTATACAACTTTAGTTCGAATACAAAACCCACCTACTCATTTATTATAGGAAAATACCATTAAAAACCTTCAACTTTACAACTTTTCTAACTAAAACCTTCAATTATTTGTGTTTCCAAAACAAACATTCAAGTTGATAAAAAATTTCAACAAAAACCTCAAACTATTTTTATTTCCAAAACAAACCTCCAAATATAAAGTTTTGCTTACTTAAACCCTCAACTTCTCCATCTCGATCTCAATGAAGGTTAATTGACGATCAATGATAATTCCGCAAACAAATATTAACTATTTGTTAATTTTGTCAGTTTTGAATAAAAAACATAGATAGAAAAACTCAATCTTGAGTTTGATTGAAGGTTAATTGATAGTCAACGATAATTCTAGTTAACACAGCAAACGCCTGTTAAATATTTGTTAACTCCGTCAGTTTCGAATATGAACCCTAGATGAATGAATATATTTTCTGTAGTTGTAAATTCATTTTTTCCTTAGTAAATAACTAAATAACAACAAAAATACGTAAAAAATGGACAAACATAGTTAATGGGAGTTATCGTTTACAGTTAGTAATCTCTCAATGGGGCTCATTATTAGAAACTTGAAGGTTTAAGTAAGAAAAACTTTATACTTAGAGGTTTATTTTGGAAACAAAAATAGTTTGAAGTTTTTGTTGAGAAATTTTATCAAGTTGAATGTTTGTTTTGGAAACACAAATAGTTGGAGGTTTTGGTTGGAAAAAATTATAAAGTTGAAAGTTTTTTATGGTATTTTTCTTTTATTATATTAAATAAATTTTACCTGTTATTAGCTTGTGGTTGCAACTAGTTGTTGAGTTGTTTAAAACAAGTTTATATGTTCAGATTCATGAAAGTTTGCCCAAAATGAAAACAAGTTTATATGTTCAGATTCAAGGAAAGTTTTCCCAAAATGAAGGATCTCGGGCCAGGTCAAACTCGTTCGGTATAACATATTTGAAACACAAAGTCTCAAATTCTCATTGAATGTATGAATCAGTGCCTTGAGAACTGTGTTAATAATATAATATGAATTTCTTATCGAATTGGTCTGTTGTCAAAAAATAATATAAGTTTATGGGAAAAAATATAAATCTACGAACAAAAACATTAAATCAACAGTTTAAATAGTTGACTAAGTAAATAAATCAACCAATTGTTCTAAAATAAACAGTTGGAGAAAAAATAAAGTCGACATAAAAAAAATATAAGTCAACAGTTCTATAAATCAATTTTATTAATAAGTCGACTATGTACAAAAATCAACTAGTTAAAAAATTCAACTATCAAATTTTTTTTATTTATTAGATATTAATTTTTCTAAACAAAATAATTAATTTTTAAACCAAAATAATTAATTGTGATTTTATTTATATTATTAAAAATAAATTGAATTTAATTATTTTATTTAAAATTAATTCTTTTTGTTTTGTAATTATGTAAGTAATAAATAAGAGTAATTTGGTGAAAAAAATTTGGTAATTTTTCATTGTAAAAAGAGTATTTTTCAAAATTCAAAGCACTATAAATTAATGCATAGTTTTCAAATATATTACGAAATATAGGATAGTAATTGAACTCATTCTTTAATAATTTTCTTTTCTTTTATCGACCTGATCGTTAAACTTTGAAGAGTGTGAAGATAACAAAAATAAAAGTGTGGATCATATTATTCTTTTTGTCTTCTAAAATGTAAACGTGCGTTTTAGTATTACAAGTAAATGAATGCATCACACTTGAAGAAAATTTGACCACACCACCCAAAAACGGTCCCGCACTGTTCACTGTCTTGCGATTGTACTTGAATATTGGTGCAGAGGATAACGATTAGGTACGGCCTGCGGACGACCAAGTGGTCCACGTCTAAATTGGAATGGCACAATTCCTTTTTTTTTTTTTATAATTAGTTTCGTATAAGTTTTTTTTTTTTGTTTTTTTGTTAAATACATAAGTTATACAGACCTCTCCGTGATGAGTTATCTCGCCCATATTTTTATGTGTAATTCAATAGGCCTTTTAAAAATGATATTGTGCTTTGCAGATCAAAAGCAGGAGTACAAAGAGCAAATTAATTGTTACTTAAATTGCAAGGCACATGAGATTTGTCATTTAATGCGACTCACCCAAAACACATGTGGCCAGCGTTGAGCTAAGCGTTTGTGGTTGACCAAATCACACCACTAAGCTAATGCTCAACTCTTTTCTTTACGTGTAATAGAAAAGTGGCACAGTGATCTTCAATGGCTTAGTTCTTCACTTCTCGATGGTTCGAGTTGCTAGATCTCTTCAGCGCCCGGTCATAGTTTAGCATTGCGCTTACGCTCTCAACCACGAAAACGATCTGTAAAACCCACAGAAACCCGTAAGCCGGTTTTAGTCAAGATAAGATAAGATGATGCAGGCTTATATTCTACCTGAAAGCACGCATAGCCGATGGCGTTTCCAAAGTAGAAATTTGCGTTTCCAGTACCCTGTAACAAAAATTCAAAAGTAGTTCTTATCATTGGAACATTTTGCTGCAACTGTTGTGAAGAGTTGGGTTGTGGATTTGAGTAATGAAGCTTACCCTCCATATCCAGAGATTGTGCATCACAGGGCTGAGGAGAGAAATCCCGAGATATCCACAGAAGAGGAAGAACGAGAACTTCATATCTATCCGAAGCAAAAGCAGAGTTTATATGAAAAGGCTAAGCAATGCAAAACTGAATGTGAAGTATTTGCTTTTACCTACTAACTCATTGACGAACAATGCCCATAAGCTCAAGTATAAAGCCGAATCTCCAACCTAGTAAGATTAAGTCAATTGATATAATATCACATTGATAACATTTATGAATACAATTCCTCAGAAAAAAAAAGGAGGAAGATAATATATCGTTCGCTGTGAATTCAAGTACTTACTGAAGGATAAGATTTAAGAATCGAGGAGATTGCTAAGTATATGAAAGCCAGGAAGCAGGGCCGATGTTTCAACCGTATGGCTAAGGGCAGTAACATAAACAGAATATTTACATGGAAAACTATCAGGAAAAAGTTTCTGAAAAAGTCGAAGACTTCTGCAAAGAAGTACCTGAAAGTGAGATTTAAAACGAAAAATTATTAGTCTTTTAATAAAAGAATGGATTACTTGTTCATAAGGATGATATGACCTTATTATACTTACCAAAAGACTCCAATGTTTGGTGAAAGATCTTCAATACTGAGAATGAAACCATACGTCCTATAATAGGAGGCAAATACACACACAAACATCAAAACTCCTAACGACTATGTTGCGAGTTCTTGATGAATAATGATATGAGTTGGAATCTAATTTATAGAGAATCTTTGGCTTTGTTCTATATATGGCTAACAGAAACTATATATATTGCGGTAATGAATTAAGGTTTTAATAGGGGAGATACCTCTTGAACATCTCCTCAAGCCCACCATATTTATTCAGTGAAAATGCACATAAAACCAACACATAGAGCGACCACAGAAGTACCCAGAACAAGAAGTGCACGACTGTTTTCCATAAGAAAGGAAGGCGCGTAGTCTGTTTCAGCTTGGCTGGTTTAGAAACAGTAGAGGTTGATCCCTCTTCATTTTCCATACATCTGGTCTGAAGGAAAAATTTTATAGGAGGAGCATCCAAACCATATCCCAATAGAATAATTATCTGTGGGAAATACGCAAGAGAAATTTAGAACCGGTTTAAATTGAGAAACGTGAAAACATAGAACAAGAAACGATACATACTGGAATTGTCAGAGTTGCAGGATAAAGAGATAAATGTGTAGCCATGACTAAGCCAAATGCAGCCAGAGGAACTCGTCCTGCATGGGTAGAAACCATCAGGGTTTTTTCAAACTAGATTGATTATAAAAAACGAAATTTTGCAGAATGTCAAGAAACAATTGAATCTATATACAAGTATCATCATCTTCTTACGAGTAACTGCTCCAAAAAGCGCCAATATGACAGCCAGATTTTCGATGGGAGAAGTTGATAAGCCCACACAAGAAACTATCGTGAAAGGATTCCACAAATACACAAGAGCAGCAATATCACCACAAGGTAGGATCCCTGAGGAGAAGAAAACGAAATGGAGAGATCAATCTTTGCCTTCAAGTAAATACTTACAAAGAAAAGAGAGAACCACTCTCTGCTCCAATCTCAATCAGCCGAAACAAATATACCAAGGGACTAAGACTGTCGATAATACATCTGTGTTTTATCGAAATAGTAGAACTAAGACATATGATACTTTGAATTCAACAAAATGACTTGAACTTACCTTTATCCCTTGATGACTTAAGAAGACCAAGTAGCCTTGCATTCAATCCATAAGCCATCTGGAGTTTCTTACCAATACCTCGAAGAAGCATTGCACTTAATATATCTGCAATAACAAAAACCAAGCTGTATCCAAGAGAATGTTGGTATCAAAGACATGACTATAAAGTTCTTGATGTTTAATTAAAACATTGAAAGATCATCACTTTTCCATATTCACATCTCTTAATCCCATAGAGAAACAGCTTATCAAGATCTATACTCACAATCTAATCCTACCTAAGAGTTTAAACTAGCTCAAAGCATCGATATGAAGGAAAACAACAACATGTGATCACAGAAATGAAGGAACATCGAAAAGTACCTGCACAACAGATGACTTGGTTGCCCTTTAATCCTGCAAACACCCAAATTTGTCTTCCAATTAAACTCAAGTGAAACAAAATCATGTTTTCACAAACTCTAATATCGAAATCTATTACAGCCTCTAACCTCTGAACTGTGAGAGGTCCAAGAACAGAGAGCAGCAATGGTGAGCCATGATACATAGATCCTGCTCAAACACAAGTTCAATTTCACCTTCCAACAACCTAAAAATCAAAAATTGTAGAGGATCAAATCTTAAGATAGACCTGCATATGGTGACATCGATGCTTGCTTCAACCAATAACCTTCAGCAACTGAAAAAATTCACACAAAACGAAGAAATGTGAGAAGATCTCGAGATATTAGAGAGATAATGAGGGAATGATAGAGAGAGAGAGAGAGAGAGAGAGAGAGGCAATACGGCGGCGAATGCTGGTGAGAGGGGTAGAGACCTCCGGACGGGAAGAGAGATTGAGGTTTCCCGGGAAGGAGATCAAGATCAATCGGAAAAATACTGACGATAAAGCCCAAATCCAGAACCGGCATAGCTTCTTCTGCTCCTCCGCCATATCTCCCCGTCGTCTTTCTTCTTCTTCTTCTTCTCTGTCCCCGGCGAGTGAAGGAAGACGGACGACTCAGACGAAACGACGCCGAATTAGTATTAGGCTTTATCAAAAAGCCCATTACACTGTAAGCTAAGCCCAGTAATTTTGAATTTTTTTGTTTACTCTTTTAATATAATTTACTAAAAGAAACCCATATCTTATTACATATTTCGAAAAGTAACCGTTTTATTATCGGGAAATTACTCGTACAGGTGGAAAAAAAAAATTTCTCTCTCTTTCCCGAGATTGAGGAAGAAGAATTCATTTCTCTGTGTTAAACCAATAGCCATAATAAAATAAAATAAAAATAAAAAAGGAATATATGAAAATGAAAGAAATAGATTTAAGTTCCTCATTATCTCTATATATGTACCACACTTGCAACCTTATCATATTAATATTTGAGTGGTGATACTTTTTGAAAATTTGTTATATATTTAGATTTAAGTTCATTTTGAAATTAAGTATTCAAATATGCAACTTTGTAAATTTGAGTTTCAAATCCAAATTTTAATATGCTAATAACCAATGTATTTTGAAATATTTTATAATTTTTATTAGATAATTAAACTATATCAATTATTATTAATTTAAAATTATTTATATTAGTTTAATTTTATAATTGAAGTATTAAAACTAGATCCACAGGTTTACTCAAAAACACAAATTCTAACCCATACTTACTTTTCAAGAAAAGAATGAAGATTCAATAATCGACTGAGTAATATTTACTTTTGAAGATAAAACTAAATAACATATACTAAATTTTGCTACATATTAGCTTAATTAATGGCCCCTAATAGTTTATTCCCTGCTGGTCTTACTCTTCTTCGACCTTCTCTTTCCCTTTGCTTGTTTTATTCTTTTCCTTTGCATCAGCAATCTCCTTTCGCCTTTGGTCCTCCACAGTTTTTGAATTCGCTAAGGCACCAACCGCCATCTCATTGACCGTGTCCAGATCTCTAAGAAAATTGGAATCATTATTTACATTCCGCAGAATTTGCAAACGATATGCAACGTTTCGAGCTATAATGGAGATTTGATGCATCTGAGAAATGATCGGTTTAGCCACGACTTCGAACGTTTCGTCTACAAAATATGAGTTAGTGGCTTCTATGTAAGCGGTATGGGAATAGTCCACACTCGTCTTCGTGGTGTTGACTTTGGAACTTATTTCTTCAAAAATAGCATCCATCTTGAAAAAGAGAAAATTAAAAAATATAATTACGAGAATTAGTTTTTTTTTTTCTTTTAACTTTAGGTAGCTAGAGAGAATTGTATTGATGCATAAGGGTTATTCAAGACACACCGTGTGAATATATACACACACACATTTAACAACTTGATTAGCAAGTTCAATAAATATCTCAAAAGTGATTTATTCACTTATAATGCCCATTTTTTTCAACAAAGTAGATATTCCAGGACTTATGAAATTAAAACATTTTATGTGGTAGATATTCACTAGTAGTTTAGTATCAAGGTTAAAAATAGAAAATTTTGAAATGATATGGTCCGAGACATTATGTCAAGGATTTGGTATAAAAATTGATCGTTAATACTTGATACTACAGGACCGAACCAACCACAATCGTGAAAATTTGAAACCAGTCCTGCGCAAAGCTATGTAATTTGAACAAATTAGACCATAGTAATAATCGAACAAATTGTGATAGTTTAAAATGAAAAAAAAAAAACAATATTTATAAACAGAACATAACTTGGACTATTGTCTACTCGTATCTTTTATCTTGTTTAGAGCCGACAAAGAAATTTGTTTCAAAATAAATTTTTTTTTTGAAAAATGTATAGTTTTTGACAGAGGTTTTATGAAACTCAAAGGAAATTGAATGATCAAATTTAAAGACTAACCACAATGAATGGTTAATATATGTGAGGGGAATTAAGTACCTTATATGTTTTAAGAACATTCCTTCATATATATATATATATATATATATATATATATATATAATTTTTATTTGCTTTAATTTTCATGCAAAGTTTTTGTTTTTGATAAAAACTTGCATGCAAACTTCTTTATTGCTCTTACCCTATTATATCTCATATATAGTATAAAGGTATATATAAATATCTAAGTTTTATGCATTTATTTAGATTTTATACATAGATTTAGTCTAGTGATTAAGTTTGTAAGATATAAAAAATGAATTATACTAAAATATTATAAAAATGTAAAATTCCCCCCCCCCTCTCAAAAGAAAATAAAATCAATCTAAAAGCCGAATAAAATTATAAAATACTTATCTACACATCTTAAAATAAAATTTTAATAATAACTAGAATTAAAAAGAATGGTAAAAAGTGAACCTAATTCAAATAGATACAAGAGAATCATTTGGTCAAGATTCTAGATAAAAATAGAAATATAAGAAACTAAATACAGTGAAACCTCTATAAATTAATATTCAATAAATTAATACTTTGCTAAATTAATATTTTTCTCTACTCCTAAATTTATATTTTGGCCTAAATATCACTTTTATAAATTAATAAACACGATAAATTAATAAAATTTTGTAAAATGCATTGGTCTCAATGTTAATAATTTATAGAGGTTTGACTGTAACTAGAAATATGTGACATGGAAACCAAATAATTAAAAAAATCGAAGAATACAAAAATTGGTTATAGTAATAAAAAATTACTTAGTTTGATGCATTTTGGTTTTGGTTATTTTTTCAATGTAAAATAAATAATATTTTATATTATATTTATTATGATTATACATATATCTAACTAAGACACAAATTTAAATGAATTTTAGTTTATTCGGTTTGATTTGGTTATAAAATAAAACTGTATCGGTTTGATAACAATTTGAGTTAGAATAATAAACCAAACAGTTTATAAATAAATTTTGATTCGATTTTGGTTTAACTATTTTAGTTTGGGCTGCTCGATTTTTTTTTGGTCGTAGTTTGTTCTCCCATCCTTATTAAGTTTTATTATTAAACCCATTAGCTTTACCAGTAAAACCCATTAGTTCTGAAATTTTTTACTCCTTTAATTAAATTTACTGAAATATCAAACAATACGAGAAACAAGATCTCAATAGAAAAACTGAAACGAGTCAAATCTGCACATTTCTTTGAAATCGTTTGCTCGCTTCATATTTTCTACTGAGATTTTGTTTCTCATATTATTTGATATAAAAAACACCTCACAAACAATCAAAACAGCTAGACGAAACTTTTCTTTTGGTTCTATATCATCAATTTTCATTATTGTAAGAAGTTCAACTAACATCTTATGTTCACTCGTCCACCAGTCATCTTGTCATCCTTTATTCTTTTTCTTGATGAACATTCTGCTGAATCTTTAATATAAAATATTTCAAACGATTTGTTAAACCGAATTCTGTCAGTCCAAACCGCATTGGTTGTTCTCCAAGTACAAACCATAACTTTTCATCTTTAGTCACGATCTTTCTCTGAATAACATAGTTTACAATGTTTTCTAGCGAATTTGATATTATTAACCTGTGCAAATCTAATATATGGATTCATGAAATATGCCATTATCTTCTTGAAATCTGCTTTCAATGTTGTCTTCATATCATTAATAATGAACGAATTAAAGAAACAATTTAGTTGGGGTGATTTCTTGTGGTTCAGTCCCTGGATGAACAATCGCTCATGCAAAGGCTTATAAAGGTGAGTCATTCAAGCGGACAAAGAGAAAGGGATAAGAGAAGCCAAGGCTTGCCACTCGAAAATGGAGGAAGAACAGGTAGTTTTTTTTTTGTTAAGATGACATAAACTTGGATTTCTCATGTTAAATTACAACTCAAATCCATATTTAATTTGCCCGTTAGAGAATGAAACTCAAGTGCTTCTGTAACTTTTTTATGTGGCCCATTAAAGGAACTCATTGAGATACCCGTAAGAATTTCTTACTAATTTAATATTGCTATTTCTGTAAGATTTAATTATGTCATTAAAATTAATATTAATATTAAAAAAATAATTGAACCAATTACATGAAGACAAGTGTGAAATAGATCTCTCAAATGAGAGACTTATACCATGGATCTCTAATTCTCTTTTTTTTTCATAGTTTTATTATTATTATAATATAATTCTTTCATTGAGAGAACCCCATTGGAGATGCTCTATGGAGAAAAATAAAAATCGATGCCTCTAGAATCAGCCATAGATCTGTCACCATTCTCATATGTATTGCCAAATGGAAACCCCCTTATCCGTTGCTTCATGAAATTCCATAATTTTCAGGTGCGGTTCTAATGAGTTTCTACTACTCTTTCCGGTTGCGCGGTCTAAGTCAAATCCTGGTTTAATGGCTTTTTCAGTTGCAGACACTTTCCAGCTTCATTGATATTGACATTAGTAGATTTATCAAGCCTGATACTTAAAGATTGGTACCTTCACCGAACCATAATTTTTTTTTTTCACAAATGTATTGAAACTCCATTTGTTTAGTACTTTAATTAAAGCCATATGCTTTATAGGTGAAGCCATTCCCAAGACAGACATTTGGTGCAGAACAACGTTGCTTGACATTGCATGAAACTGGCCTCACAAACAAACAAGTGGCTTTGTTCTTGGAGATGATTTTAATGTCTTTTCTAACACACAGGCTTAAACATAAGAGTTTCACTGTAAAAATAATTTTTTTTTCTTTTTTTTTTCTGTGCTGTTATATATTTTGTCTAGGCTTAAACATAGTTACATTCTTTCTTTTTGTTAAAGTATACGTGGTTACATTGTTACTTGTTAGCATTAAAAGTTAGAATATTACAATCTCTCCGTCCTTGTTAAAGCAATTTAACACAAGTTTCAATAAAATTGATGTATTTGTTTTATGTTTTCTTTCATAAATATTGGTTTTTAATTTATTTGTTTGTGTACTGTACAAAAGGTAAAATTAAAAAAAAAACTGATGGAGGATAATTGAATAAACTGAATTAGTATTGGTTATAATTATGGGAAAGTATTTAGTGTATAAAAATAGTTCATGTATAATTTATTGGTAAAATAAAATTAAGTGAATATGTAAACAATCCTACAAATTTAATCTTACTAATTGAGAAGGAATGATAAATATATTTCACAAAAGTGACAGTATTTATTCATGACAGGTAAACTTAATAATACCCAAAATAGTTAGTAGGTCTGTATATAATGATTATTCTTTACTTAGAATGTGTCATACTAGTATATAATAATAATAATAATAACGACAATAATGTACTGTCTTGTTGTGAAAAAGAAAAATAATAATGTCTTTTTAGGTGTATATATAAAAAAGTCATTTTTTGCTTTCCCAATCAGAGCTCATTGATGTCCGTACACACCCAACACTCTTCTTCTTCCCCAACGGTCATATTTCTCCGACAATTTACAAACGGTCACTAAACTCTCACTCATTTTTCACCGTACGATTTTACAGATCCAAGGGCTCAGATAGATCCAGAGTCCTCGTGTACCACTCACTCTGCCCAACTCTCTAAAAAACAATTACTGTAAAAAGGAAAGTTGCCAACTTCAATTCTCGAAGACCCAACAAGAAAACAAACTCAAAAAGTAGCCTCAAGTATGGTATTTGTAGAAGCTGTATAGTACCATTCACCTGTAGAGAGGTCGAGAGAGTGAGAGAGAGAGAAAACAAAAAGTGAGTGAGTGAGAGAGAGAGAGAGAGAGAGAGAGAAGAAAGTAACAATCTTTGAGAGTTTTTAATCTTGATCTTGAGTTTGAGTGATCTCAGAGTGATTTTTCTGATCTAGGTTTTTGTTAATTTTGGGGTTTCTTGATGTTTGAGGGCTTTTCTTGATCTGGTAAAACCGGAATGGCAAACCGGATTGGCGAACCGGGACTCTTGAGTCTGTTCATCCTCAAAACACAGCAACTTCGAGATCGTGCTTCTTCAACAATAGTCTCTGTTCATGGTGATGTGAATTCGAAGGTCGTCATTATCATCTAAATGAGATTTTATTTGTTATTATAAAGCTTTTTTTTGAGGAATCCGATGATTGTTTTATGGTAGATTGATTTGCAAAAAATTTAGATTAGTTCGATTATTCTTTCATTCTTTATTGAATATATAATAGATTCATTGGTTCTTTGGGAGGGATATTCATTTCATTCTTCAATTTTTTTTCACAAATTTGCATATTAAGTCACAAAAAAATTCATTATTTTTCACTTTGTTCTTCATTAAACAAAAAAAAAAACACAACCTTTTGATTTGTTCATCGGAATCCATTTTACAAAATCAATTGTTTTTGTTGTTGTTTGTTCACACACACACACATAGAACCATCTCTCAAAAATTGGGTTGGGTAGATTTTGGTAGAGGATGTTGGCAGGTTGTTCAAGTTCATCATTGTTGTCACCAACTCGAAGATTAAGGAGTGAAGCAGTAGCAGCAACATCAGCAACAGTTTCAGCACATTTTCCCATGAACACACAGAGATTGGATTTACCATACAGTAGTAGTAGCTTCACTCGCAAGGAAACTCCTTCAAACCGACCACTTGGAAGAAGCATCTCACTTGACAACAACAACAACAACAACAACAGCAGCAGCAACAAACCGATCGAGCGCAAGACTAGTGGTTGTTCACTTAAACAGAACATAAAGCTTCCACCTTTGGCTACAACAAGAGGAAATGGAGATGGGTTTTCTTGGAACAGCGATAACAACAGAGGGAAGAGTTTGAAGAGATTGGCAGAGGAAGAAGAAGACGAGTCTTGTTTGAACAGAGCGAAGAGGACAAAATGTGAAACTACTGAAGGAGGAAGTTTTTGGTTTGAGCATTTCACTGGCCAGAACTCTTCTTCTCCAGCATTACCATTTTCTTTGACTTGTTCAAATGATGATAATGATGAAGAAAAAGTTTGTTTTGTGCCTAGTGAAATGATTTCTCAGCCTTTACCAAACTGGGTTGATTCTGTGATCACTGAGTTAGCTGGAATAGGAGACAAGGACGTTGAGAGTAGTCGTCCTGCAGCAGTGAAGGAAGCATCTGGATCATCGACAAGTGCGTCATCAGAGAGTCATAGCTTAAGCCACAGAGTTCAAGAACCTACCAATGGTTCAAGGAATCCTTACACATACCGAGGCAGCGCAGCAGAGGAAAGGACCAGCGAGAACATCAACAACAATAACAATCAGAGGAACGATTTGCAGCGGGATATCGAGCTTGTTAACTTGATTACGGGGTGTTTAGAAGCGATCAGATCAAGAAACATAGCGGCGATTAACCATTTCATTGCAAGAACCGGTGATCTTGCTTCACCTAGAGGAAGAACACCAATGACTAGACTCATAGCTTACTACATTGAAGCTTTGGCACTAAGAGTTGCGCGTATGTGGCCTCACATCTTCCATGTAGCACCACCTCGTGAATTCGAGAGAACATTGGAGGATGAATCAGGAAATGCATTGAGGTTCTTGAATCAAGTAACACCAATTCCAAAGTTCATTCATTTCACAGCCAACGAGATGTTACTTAGAGCATTTGAAGGGAAAGAGAGAGTTCACATTATCGATTTCGACATCAAGCAAGGATTACAATGGCCTAGCTTCTTCCAAAGCTTAGCTTCAAGATCAAATCCACCACACCACATACGAATCACTGGAATCGGAGAATCAAAACTGGAGCTAAACGAGACTGGAGATCGACTTCACGGATTTGCAGAATCAATGAATCTTCAATTCGAGTTTCATCCTGTAGTTGATAGACTTGAAGATGTTAGACTATGGATGCTTCACGTCAAAGAAGGTGAATCAGTAGCTGTAAACTGTGTTATGCAAATGCACAAGACACTCTATGATGGAACTGGAGCAGCAATTAGAGATTTTTTGGGTTTAATCAGAAGCACAAACCCAATAGCTCTGGTTCTTGCGGAACAAGAAGCAGAACACAACTCAGGACAACTCGAGACACGAGTTTGTAACTCGCTCAAGTACTATTCAGCGATCTTTGATGCGATTCATACTAATCTTGCTACGGATAGCTTAATCAGAGTCAAGATTGAGGAGATGTTGTTTGGGAGAGAGATCAGGAACATTGTTGCGTGTGAAGGAAGTCATAGGCAAGAGAGGCATGTAGGTTTTCGTCATTGGAGGAGGATGTTGGAGCAATTAGGGTTTCGGAGCTTAGGAGTGTCTGAGAGAGAGGTTTTGCAGAGTAAGATGTTGCTTAGGATGTACGGATCTGACAATGCGGGGTTCTTTAATGTGGAGAGGAGCGATGAAGACGGCGGTGTCGGAGCTGGCGGTGGAGTCACTTTACGGTGGTCGGAGCAGCCGCTTTATACGATCTCGGCTTGGACTATTGGCGGAATTGGAGGGAGTTCTTCGTCATTTACTCAACGTAGTTAAGGTTTTATGGGAAAAAAAAAAAATTATACATCTAGGGTTTAAGAGGCTTTAGGAAAAGGGAGAAATTGCTTTTTTTTTTAAAGAAGATAATAGGTAAAAATTGATTTTATTCTTTCATTCTTTTTCTTGGGGTAGGAATTTTTTTTTTTAATTAAGGGTAGAAGATATATTTTGTATTAGTTTGAAATATTTTTACATGTAATTGGGGGTTTATGAATTTATTTATTTTTTATCAATAAGAAAAGTGAAGTAATTTTTATCTATGTAATATGTATTGATATTTTACTTTATTAATTTTGTAAGGAAATTTTCTTTTTATGTTAAAAACAATAAATGTCTGTTTGAGAAAGAAAATAGAAACCAGTCTGTGAGTGTTATAGTGTGCTTGTTGATCTGGGCCTTGAGTTGAGATCGGCCCATTATTTCTAGCAAGTCTCGTTCTCTATTCTTGGTTTATGGAACCCTATTTTTTTTTTTCTTGTTGTAAAGTCTCATTCTGTGTTCTTACTTTCTAGTAAGTTAAGTCTCATCTTGCGATCGTTTCTGACTCGGTTGCAAAGAAAAATAGTCTTGGCTACATTGCATATATATATATTTTTTCCAAGAAAAGTCAAGTCATTTTCGGTAGACAATGAAAACATTGAAGTAAGTCAATTAGAAACCTTCAAAAGTATGTAAGACAATGCCTAATTTTAAGGGGGGGAAAACCCCAGACAAGTACAAGTCTAATTTAAAAAAAAAAGTTTCATTTTCAAAGAACTAGTTTATAATGTAATATAAGCTATATAACTATTGAAAATAGTAGACTGTTGTAAAAACAATATCAACCTTTTATGACTATACTGATTAATAGTATGAAATAAACGTTAAAATCGTCGACGATCATTTGACAACGATGTATATTACGTTAGTATATACATACATATAGACTATTAGTGACTTCAAATCAATCACCATTAACAGATTTTATTTGAATTCGTTTATGTAGATCGATGTCAGCCTGATCATTGGTAATAACCCCAACGTATCTTTTTATTATTTTCTTTTTAAATTTAGACGCACGGAAGTACTTGTAGACTAGTAGTGATTTCAAATCAATGACCATTAACATATTTTATTAGAACTTGTTTTGTGGTGAAAATTAACTCAATTTTGTAAAATATATTATATCTTACGAAAAGAAAGTTGATAAACTCCTATCTTCAAATAGGTACAACTTGAACATAGTTTTATGCTATAATAAAAAAAAACAAAGGACAAGTTGCACGGAGTTTGTCTCCTACGTACTTCATCTATGTTCCGCCGATAATGTCCTTATCATTCATTTTGTTTTTATTTCTGTTTACTTACTTTTACAGTTGTTCTGATGTTTTGTGTTGGGTTTCTGATGTTTTAATTCTAATATTTTGTCGTCTAAGCTCGAGCTTGTCACTTCTGTGTCACACTCAATTCTCAAATATAGATAAAGGAAAATTTACAAGGAATGGACAGTTAATTTTTGACTGGTGATATTTTTCTGTGTATAATTATTAATTGGTGCAGGAAAGATTTATGGAGAACCATACATTGAGGTTGGTCGGAAAGTAGTTCACTATTGAGTGGTGAATCACATTTCAAATCATTTCGGTGGTCACTAGTATATATGTTCAATTAACCCAAAAAACTCAAATCAATTGTTAAAAGATATAAAGTATAAACTATAACCAACTTTTATTTCGTTACAAAAAAATGGTTGTTCGTTAAAGAAGATTTATGAATAAATGTTGACCAAAAAAAAGGAAATATGAAGAGTTAAAATCAGTTCTAAAAGATATAGACTCAAATCAATTGTTATATACACTCATATTATCAAAGAATAGAAACAAAATAACAGATGGAGATCGATAGAGATTTTTTTCGTGTTCGAAACTTACGAATACACTCATTATCAAATAATAGAAACAAAATAATTAATGGAGATAGAGATTTTTACGTGTTCGAAACTTCGAATACACACGAGGACTCGAGGGGACACTTGTACCACTCATTCTCTTGCTGAATAAAAAAAAAACATATACAGTTTATACCACAGAAGAAATTTCGTCAAATGTGTCCTAGCTAGCTAAAACTAAGACAATCATCTTGTTCTTTTTAGGTCATAAAGTCATATATTGTAAAAATTATTGTACGTACTCATAATTAATGAGTCACAAAACTTGTATGCACATTTTTGTTCGTTAAATGTAGGTATGTCGGTTTGAGACGGTGTGACCTTAAGTATTAAAAATTTACTGATTATTCGAACTTGAACTAATTAGTCTAATTTAAATACTCAAACGCCTAATTCATATAAAAATCTATATATTCAATATATATACTCGACAAAATCAGTTACTTTCTCATAAACCCTGAAATCATCATTTTTAGTAAAAATAAATGAATTTATCAGGCTTACAATCTCTAAGCTTTACGATAAATTGGTTAACTTTTTTAATGGGTCGGCTAAAACATGTTATTTAATTATGGATTTTAGTAGAACACCTAGTACATACGTGTAGATGTAGCCTATCCAAATACTGGAAAAAAAACTGTCTATTTTATAGTGAATTGGAAGGGCATGGCATCATCATCATACAAGTATTGAAAATAATTGCATATGAGGACAAAAATAAACATATGACATCACTATATAAATAGTGGATTCCAACTTTCCAATCACATCTGAACTATTTTAATTTCCTTTTATTATTTAGTTTTTTTCGGTTTTTAATTAAATATCATTTTCCATGGTTGTGTTTGGTTGCTTATTCATTCCGTAACCTTGCGGCGAAAAATATAGCATCGGAAGAAATTTCATTAAATGATTATAGATACTCTCTCCGTTTCATATCAATTATTGTTTTAGATCTTAAAATTTATTTTATATTAATTGTCGTTTTGAATCTTAAAACTCGTTTTATATTAGTTATCGTTTATGTTTTCAATGCATATGTTTAATCAGATTTTCACTTTTTCCTTCGTATTTTAATATTTTGATTAATAAAATAAAATCAAATAAACATTAATTAGGAATAAAATAAAAAAATATTAAATATTTTTTTAATATGTGTGAAACAATTTTAAATGATAATTAATTTAAAATGGAATGAATATTTAGCAATTTAAAGTCTTTTTTTGTGTGATCTACAACAAGATGGAAGATACAAACCAATTTTTCTAAAAATAAATCTGGAGCGTTTATTATACCAGCTGAACAACGTTTCTTGTTTATAATACTAATTTATAAAATGATTGTTATATAAGTTTCTTAATACTATTTCAAATTAGTTAATAATATTTCCCCACCACTTTTTCTTATGCAAAAAAGTAGAATATGTATTTTAAAAAAGAGAATCATAATACATAATTGATAATTATTTCACGTTATTGCCTAACAAAGAACGGTCTGCAACTGTTCGTGTGGAACGAGAAAAAAGGGTGATGTAGTCTATTCCCGTTACCTACTTCTAGGATATGTTAACTTATTTGAAGATTTCATATCTTAAAATTTATCTTGCTTATTTTCTGACTAATGCATGTCAGAAATGAATGAAGTTTTGACTAAACAAATTTCTACAATATAATTCAAAGACGCTTTTATCTGTAATGTGTCCAGAAAAAAAAAGCCATAAGAACGATTGATAAAGGAATAATGCAAATAATTGGTTAAGAACAATAAACTCGTTAACATTAAAACCAAAAACAAACAAACAGTAAACTCGTACTTTATCAAAAAAAAAAAACATCAAACTCTTGTTCTATCGGATCCGTGGTTATCTTATTGCTTTCGCGAGACTAGCTCTATAAGTTTTGACCCTATGCTTCAGATCTTATTCGTTTTGAATTTCTTCATGGAATACATATTGACGTACCATTTTGTTGATCTATAACATATATTCATTTGATTCTAAGTTTGAGACTGAGTTTTTGGTTCCAAAAAGAGGAGTACTCCTAAAATTTGACCAGATATATATTTGATCTTAACTAAGCTTGAGATTTGTATGCGTGTGATTTCTTAAAAAAAAAAAAAAAAAAAAAAAAAAATATCATTATACAATGCCGCATGTTAGGTTAGTAAACAAAACCTAAAGTGAGAAAAAAATGCTTAATATAAGCTTGATCACCATGTAACTTTTAATATAGAAAATAACCATCTAAACGGATCAACTGATTTTTTTCTTTATTCGCCAAATCTAACAACTTATAAATAATGTTTTTGGAGCATTTGTCCTAAAAACCTCAAATAAACTGGATAATTCGTTCTAGAATTAAATACGATTACTTTGGTAAGATTAGGTATGGTCCGAATCCGCATCGTCAGGGACAATTTCTCACAATCTATGTCCATGACACGTAGGTTCACACGTGCCATATTTTCCACTTCTTTTATTTCACAGGCCCATTTAATCTACAAATATTATTTACTGTATTGTATATTTGTATTTAGTATTATGGAACTTCTTCGTAATCATTGAATATCTCTTTTTCAAAAAAAAAAGAAAAAAATCATTGAATATCTCTTCTGGCCAAGCCGAGATAAACATTTGTCATATGATTTGACGAGTTGTCACTATAGGAGTGATAACTTATCACATAACTAAACAAAATATCTGGTCGACTGATGGAAATAAAAGTGTATAAAATATTGGAAACAGAACTATAAAATATTTTTCAGCAAATTGAATTCCAAAAGCTAATATTCAGCCAAATGAGAACGTTCGACTTTCCTATCATACGAACTTTTTTGTTAGTAGATCTTCATATTTTATGTGCAATGACATATGCTTAATCGTTAGGGGAAATTCTAAACTGATGAATCATTTCATAATTTTATTGTAGAAAATAATTTCTTTATATTCTAATTTTACATTGTAGAAATCTCCTTTTCACAATAAACTTATGAAATTGTCCATTTCAAAAGTTGGCCATAATAATTAATTTTTTTTTTTGTAATAGTGCAGACTCTGGAATACATTTTAATTTGAAATATATTTTACATAAATTTATGCATTCATAAAATTATTTAATCCATGAAATTAAATAAATTTATGAGTTAACTTGTTCTATTCTTAATTTCATCTCATCTCCACATTAATTTTTTTTATCAAACTCATAGCATCTCTATACTAATTGAAGTACAAATGTCTAATCAGTGTATCCAAACAGCTCTATATTTATTCATACATTCCTAATAAAAATAAATATTAATAAAAAGTAAATATCAAATCTTTCTTAAACCAAGATATACATTCCTTGACTTTTGAGATTTATTAATTCTAAAAATATTCTTGATCACTAAGATATTATTATATATGTGTCATTAATTATGGATTTGGCATAGATTTGAACTGTTTTTAAACTCAAACCGGATGACAAACTGGGTTACTCTTTGGGTCACTGGATCAATGAGTCGAGTGCGGTCGATCCAGGTCGATCACAAATCAATACTCTCTCCGTTTCTAAAAGAGTGTGATTTTAAAGTTTTATTTCTGTTCAAGAAAAAGTGTCATTTCGTATTTTTAATGAAGTAATTCTCAATTTTTTTTTACTATTTAAGCTTATTAATTAGAGAGAAAAATTTATTTAGTGTATCAGTAAAAGAAAAAAAAACAGAAGGAGTATATTTGTAATTTTGTTTATAGTTTATTGTATATAAACGAAAAAATGCAATTCAGGTTTTAATAATATGTCAAAAATAATTACAAGGTGACTGAATATTCTAAATTCACATTAAATAAAAGAAAAATACTAAAACGTAAATTGTTAATGCTCAAATAAACTAATAATGTATAAATTAATAAATTTATATTAAAACAATTGATCCCGGTGTACTTCGGGTTTGAATTTAGTCTCATTCAAATTATGAAGCAGACTTCAACAATAGATAATCCTCAACATTACATAAAACTTGTTTTGCAACTGAATCGGCCAAAGTGTTAACTGATCTAGGGATAAAAATAAAATAAAATAAAACAGAGTAAACAATGGTAGTAGAGAGCGAGTATCTTCTAAAACTTCATGAAGCTCGTAGGAAGAATTGTGAGAGTTGAGAAGTCGCATCAAGGTCCGTGAGTCCAATAAGACCACTAATTCTGATATGTTTCAAAAAGTTTCCACCTCTTAAGAAAAACTTCACATTAAGTTTTGATTTAATAGAGAGTTTACCTGGTGCATTCTATTACTAGGGATGAAATATATGTTTGGTATCTACAAAGTGTTCCATGATTCTCATTTGTTCACTTGCGATTAAAAACTAGCTTTCCACTTGTGCTCGAAGAACAACACAGTGGGACAATCCTTCAATCTTGCTTTTTGTGGCAGAAACATGATGAAATTTGAGATCAAATACTTTTTTTTTTGGTCTATATCTGTTGAAAGTCTGAAAAATTTATGGCATTACTTCAGATTGGCTGACATGATCTCGATATTTAGTGATTAACGCTTCAATAATCATGATTTTTTCTTAGTAATATTCACCTTTCAAATCGTGATTTATAACACAATTGAAGAGAGTGCAATGGAAGATGACACAATCAAGGATATCTTCTGACGGTTATCTCACTCGGATCATAGAGTAGATCACCTGAAACCGCACTACCAAACCTCTTATAAATTTAAAGATTTATTTCATCGGTGGTTCCAAACAAGTAACATAAGTAAATATAATCTCTGAATGTTTTTCGCTCTTTATTTTTTTTTGTAAATAATCTTTTTTTTAATTGAAGAATAAATTTGAAATTTAACCAAAAAGAAAAAACATTCACCTGCTCTTTTTTTTTTTTTAATAATTAGTTTTCTTTTTCTCCAGTCAATTCTATTACTTGGAGTAAACAATTTTATTATCATTTTATGTTTGACAATTAGAAGATATATTAAAGGTATTGGCTAAGCTTTGATAGGAGACTCGTATAGTACACACATAACAGAAATTCATTCTATATGTTCTAACACTTCAAACCAAACAATCGGCCGAATTGTTCTTTAAAAAAAGAAAAAAAATTGTTAATCATGTCATAAACTTTTTTTATTTTTTATTTTTTTCCAAATGTCATAACTTTTATAACAAATAATTTTTAATAAATAATAACATTGAAATCATGAAATCTCTCAGTGATTTTCTGCATTAAGCAATTTATCATCATTTTGATCCAAAACTTTGTTTAATTATCATTATTATCATAAACTATATTAATTATAAACACATGTTCATAGTAACATTAAATTATGAAATAGTGATTCTATTTGTTATTGTATACTAAGAAATAAATATATGTTGAAAGATTGTTTTTACGAAGATGATATTATAAACAAATTTTAGTGTCATTGATAAATGTTGGAATGTATTTATTTTTTAAGTTGTTATAATTTTCTATTTCATTCTTTAAAGAGTATGACTTAGAAAAAAATTCACACATTTATTTTTAGTAAAAATTTGAAATTTTTAGACATATTTTCCACAATTTATTTTGAAATTATCTTAAGGTTTATGAATCATCTAGTACCTTAATAAGATATATAATAAATTAATATATAGTGTATAATATAATATTTAAAGGATAATATCATATCAGAGTACCATAATAATTATGTAAGAATATCAAAAACATGAATATTTTTGGTATACTATGTGTGTTGGGGAAAAAGTATACCATGGAAAATATTTTTTGTAGTTTTTTTTTCTAGTATTAAAAATCCCTAATAATTATGCACTTAACAATTCTATAATGTGGAAAACCGTTTGGATTTTCACGGTATAAAATCTCACTATATATATGTGTTTATTAACAATTTTTATTTCAAATAAATTTGTATTCATATTAATACAAGATATACGAAAATTAAAGTCCATTAACATCAATGTTGTAGTGTATTTATTTTCTAAAATTATTATAATTTTGTATTTCATTTTTAAAGTAGATGACTTAGAAAAACAAATGCACACATATATCTTAAGTAAAAATTTGAAAGATTTATAAAGATTTTCCACAATTCATTTCCGAATTTTCTAAAAGGCTTATGAATCTTTTCAAAAATTAATATGATATCTTATGTATATATATGTATATATTATAATATGAAATATAAATACAACAACAACAACAACAACAACAACAACAACAACAACAACAATAATAATAATAATAATAATAATAATAATAATAATAATAATAATAATAATAAAAGTGTGCCACTTACAAGAGTGGACGTGGAGCACTAATGGATGAGTCAAGTACCTCATGCTTCATTTTAAAGTTAAATGTAATTTTTAGTTAAGGTTTTTAATATATCTATTAAAATTAACAAAATTTTTAAATTCTTTAGAATTGTGCCCTAAATAATTTAATTTCTAGATTCGCCACTGGCCACATATATATATATATGAAACATATAGTCTCACGATAAGAAAAAAAAGAAGAAAATTACATTGTTATAAAAATATTTAATCAATAAATTCTCATAAAATTTAAAATGATAACATGAAAAACGCATTGAGCAAAAATAAAATCGACAACTCCCCTGGCCATATATATATATATGTATGAAAACATATAAAACCTCAAAATAAGAAAAAGAAGAATATATATTACATTGATATAATAATATTTAATCAATAAAATCTTAAAAATTTAAATGATAGCACGAAAAATGCGTTGATAGCAAAAAGAAAACCGACAACATGCAAACCTACAACGCGAAATGCTCATTTCTCTTCTAATGAAACCGACACCATGCAAACTTACAACACGGAATACTCGTTTCTCTTCTAACGTTTCTTCATTAATTTTCTCTGACACATATTCGAATATCTCTTCTAACGCTCCTTCCTTATTTTGCTCTTTAGTTTTCCATAATTTATTCTGACACACATTCATATATCTCTTCTAACGTCATTACTCGTGAACATATTATTTTTTCCGTGAAACTCCAATGATATATCTACGTTTTATAATTTTTTTCCTACAATAACTTTAGGTGCTTTATACCGCTAAAAATAAAATAAAAATTTCGTCCATTTCATTTTGTCTCTCTCTTTTATTCGACAAATATATAAAAATTCATTGGTACATATCTAATTAGTTTTCATTTCATTGATACATATCTAATTTATTTAAAAGATTTCTATTAATTATAAATTAATTAACATGAAAAGAAAATAAATCTCAATTATTATTGATTAATATTTGAGCAAATTGAATAGGTATTGATTCATAATCATTGAAATTTATTTTTGTGAAAATGGTACATGCATAATTATTATAAAAATAAAATGGCTACAAAAAAAATATGTAATATGCATGAAATTATAAAATTTGGATAAATAAGAATGGTTGCAAGACTTGTGTTATAGTTTAACTTATATCTAATTCTTACAGCTCATAGATTATAAAAATCTGGATGTCCAAAGAAATCTACGGTCAATAAATCAAATTTACGATTAAAATAGATAAAATAAAATCCAATAAGCAAAAACAGATTATTCTCACACTTTAGAAAGTAAAAGAAATAAAATTATAAAACGAGTTTTCACATATAATCAGCCAACAAATTACATAAAATAATAGTTTATTTTTATATTATTAATTTAATAGATCCTCAACTTTGAAGCATATATATAAACATATATATCCCCTCCCATTACAGTCACCGTCCAAAATCCAAATCCTTACACATTTTGTTGTGTCACCACCAAACCCTTCTTTTCTCAATTCCTTTTGCTCTGTTTCCAAAAGTTTCAAAATTTCAGGGTTTTTGATAACCCCTGTGAAGAAATGGGTTCAGGGCTCTCTCTGTTTCTCAGTAATGTATCGTCTTGCTATAAAGGTCGAGATCTGTTGAAGCCATGTTTAGGTGATTTGCCTGAAAGCTGTGTGGCTATGATTCTTAAGAATTTGGATCCGGTTGAGATCTGCAAATTCTCCAAGCTTAACAAGGCTTTTCTTAGCGCTTCCTTTGCTGATTTCGTTTGGGAATCGAAGCTTCCTCCAGATTACAAATTGATTCTCAAGAAAATCCTTGGTGATTTCCCGGAAAATTTGCGTAAAAGAGACGTCTTTGCTTTTCTCACTCGGATTAATTCATTCGATCATGGCACCAAGGTTCGTCCTTTTTTTTTTTTACATTTGTTTCACTTTAATGAAATTTTTAGGGTTCTTCAGAAGAATTTGGGGGAATTTTAACATAATTTACAATGTTTTTTAATTTGATTTTTGATATTTGTTTGCAGAAAGTTTGGTTAGATGAACGAACCGGTGGTCTCTGTTTATGCATTGCTGCTAAAGGGTTACTGATAACCGGAATTGATGATCGGAGATACTGGAATCGTATTCCGACTGATGAATCTCGGTGAGTTTGTTTCTATTAGATCCAACGATTTCATTGCATTAGGCATAGTTGATTTGGGTGTTCAATTTTTTTTATTTTTTTTTATTTTTAAGTTTCTGTGCAAAGTTTGTATTTTCCTCTGTTTTCTTGTTTGTAAAATTAGTGAATAATATTTGCTATGATCCAAAAAATGCTACATTGTTAATTGAATCAAGGTTTTGTAATGGATAAAAATCAAAACTTTAAACTGATGTTTTGTTTTTGTATTACTATTATTCTTCTTCAATTGACAAAAATCCTTTTTTTTTTATTGATTGATTCCTGCAGATTTGCTTCAGTAGCATATCTTAGACAAATCTGGTGGGTTGAAATTGATGGAGAAATTGATTTCCCATTTCCACCTGGAAGCTACAGTGTTTTCTTCAGGCTTCAGCTAGGTAAACCGGGAAAGCGGTTTGGTTGGAGGGTTTGTGACACACAACAAATCCATGGCTGGGACATTAAACCGGCTCGGTTTCAAGTCTCGACTGGAGATGGTCAACAGTCTTCATCTCAATGTATGTTAACTGAACAAGGATACTGGCGTTATTATCATGCTGGAGACTTTGTGGTTGGTAAATCGAAAAGTTCATCGACAAAGCTCAGGTTCTCGATGACTCAGATCGATTGTACTCATACCAAAGGCGGGTTATGTCTAGATCATGTAGTTGTGTATCCAAGCTCATGCAAGGACCAGTTGAAGCAGATTTAAGTTTCAAACCGGGGTCTGGTTTAGTTTTTAGAGGTTAAAAGCTGTTTTTTTTTAATGTG
>CM051369.1:1419859-1569859 GCA_028015245.1 Cardamine occulta
TAGTTGTTTTATCCTTTCTTTGTAGAGTCTGTTGGGGGTGGGGTAATTAAAAATTCTCTAAATGTAAAGAGAAAAATAGGGTAATTAAGGTCAGTATTTAGTCAAATGTGAAGTTGAGTTTAGAGTTAAAAGGGTTGTTAACCCTTATATGAGTCATCTATTTGGCTTCTAGAATTATTGAGTTAAAAAAAATATTGAATTAATATTTGAGTAATTCTTTTTCAATCGCAAAGCTACATGTAAATGTGGAAAGAAAGACTCAGTAGACTAAAAACATAATTTCCCCATTTCAAGCATCGGTTAGAAATAGGGTCGGCTCTGTGATACAAAACAAAAACAGAAGCCTATAATATAAAACATACTTTCATATAATTTACTTTATTTTTTTAATTTATTGAGTTCATAAAAATATTTTAACTATTTTTTTTACTGTTGGAATATACAAAAATATTTTAATTATTTAAAATATATTTTTATTTAACTTAGCAATATACATATTAAAAAAATTTCATTGTTATTCTTTATACAAATTTTGTATCAATATTTCCAATGTTTTAAAATATATATATAGAGCCTATTGAAATTTGAAACTAACCATGCATGTTTCTGTGTCTTCTTTGTACAAAATGTCTGAAGTCTGAATTGTTAAGTTCTATGAGCTTCTAACTCAAAACCAATTGGCAATGAGTGAATTGACTCATATCCCTTATATACTAGTGCTAATCTTTTTATACATCCAATGTGAGATTATAACACGTCTTCTCGAGATGATGACTCTTATCAGCCTATTTCGAAACGAATATCACTTTAGGACTGGTAATAAATTCTTCTTGGGCCACCCTACTTGGATCAACAAACGAGACTCTGATACCATGTTAAATTCTATTGGCTTTTAACTCAAAACCAATCGGCAATGAATGAGTTCGCGTATAACCCTTATATATTAATGATAGTTCTTTTATATGAACTTTCAACTTCAAGCTGTAGAAAAGAATATTAAACCCGAAAAGAGAACCATGTCAAAGTGTGACATGAAATCGATATATAATTTTTAAATGATCAGGTAAAAATTTGTTCTATAACGTCTCACATTTTATAAGTAGAGTGGTAAGCCCGATTATAGAAATGATGATAGTAGCGATAAAACACAAGAACTCCCTATTCGATTAAATAACCTTGAATCAATGCATGAATCAGGTTTCAGTGTTACACAACACCACAACAGTGGTTTGACCCTGAACTTAATCTCAACTTAGATACAATCTAAAGAACCAATCTTACAAACAAATTTGTTCATACACAGTTACACAACATCACACCGTGATTTGAGATTGAATGAATATTCTAAGGCTACCCAATATTTTTACAGCAAAAGACTCTTTTTCTTTTCACACACTCTAACAATCTTTTTATTTTCTTACTTCTGTGTGTGTGTTCGCACTTCACATATTTCTCGCATATATATCTGCTTGTCACTTTTCTCTTTGATTACCTTCTATTACCCGATGATAAAGCAATGTTTCCTCCTTTGTTGAGAAAAGTGAAGTTGGTAGCTTGTCACCTTTTTAGCTTTCGCACGCCTCCAACATAGTGTACTATCTTGTTTTTTGAACAAAATGTTTTGAGGATTTGATCCCTTTCAATCATTTTTGTTGCAAAGACCAATGCTAGCATTCTTTGTGTAATTCAGGTGCTTACACCAATGACGTTTAAAAATGGTCCATGAAAATATCAAGCTGCCATAAGAGAGTTGAAATGACTCAAATGATTTCCCCAAAACCGGAGATGTGCAAGGCTGGGAAGGTGGAAGATGCGTGGGGCTTATTTTGTAGTCTCAGCCTTAAAGGAGTGAAGCCTGATGTTATAACCTACAATACAATGATCTCAGGCTTGTGTAGTAAACGCCTACTCCAAGAAGCAGATGCCTTGTTCAGAAAAATGAAAGAAGAGGTGCCTCTCCCAAATAGCTGTACCTATAATACACTGATTAGGACAATCCTTAGAGATGGTGACAAAGCAGCATCAGCTGAACTCATCAAAGAAATGAGGAGTTGCGGGTTTGAGGGAGATGCTTCAACCATTTCCTTGGTGACTAATATGTTACATGATGGGAGATTGGACAAAAGCTTTCTCCATATACTTCCTTAAACAGTTTCGTCAGCCTACAGAGAAGAGGAGTGGTAGAGCAATAGTCGTCCTTTCAAAGTAGTTATGTTGCTTTACTAGTGATTGCTTCTCAACACAGTCTTCATGTTCTAATGTGTATACTATGTGTGAAGATTCTCGAGAAAAGCTTTGGTGATATCTATACTTTTCTTTCGACTAGGGAATCAAAGGTTCGCCCTTTAACAGCTTCTCTGTATTTTCTCTTTTGGTTTTAGATAATTTGGAGTTTCCACATTCTATTTGATGTTTTTACTTTTAGTTGATGTTTTTTTTCGCATTAGGATAAAGACAATTGATCCATCTCTCTTTTACTGCACTAATGTCTTTTGCTCTCACAAGCATTGAAAAATGTGAGAGACACTTGGAAGAAAAAAGTAGTTTTAAGTAGATCAGAGAAAATCAGATTTAAACTCGACTTGTGCAGTTGTACCAAACTATTTTTTCAAGAATTAACTATGAACATTTCGAGCTTTTTTTTTTAATGCTAAATTTAAGAACCATGTAAGAAGAGCTAAAACACTTCTATGAACCATTGTCTTCAAAAGCTCCTTTGCTTTATCAAAACAACCAAACTTGCACATAACATTGATCAGTATATTGCAAGTTACCAGATTAGATTAACCAAAGTATCACTTGGCTCCACGTTTCTAGGCTACTAATGTTAAACAATTAAAGGACTCTTAAAAGAGATTCAAAATTAATATTTGTTAATTTCCAAATCAGATGGGATCCAGGTCAAATTGAGATTGCAAAAGTATAGACTGAGTTTCAGAGATTTATAGATAAAAGTCCCTTCCTTTGCTTCACATTCTTGGTGTCAAAAGATTCACCCACGAATCTAAATCCTACAGAAAAAGACAATGCTTGACAAGCCTTATGATCTATGAAGCACGATCTCCTGTAAAGATAGCCTTCAACTCAGGGACAAGCTCCTTGTCATCATGGTTCTTCACATACCTGTTTAAGAATACCTGATCGTTACACATCAAAACCGACGATATCGAAGGGAGTTCATGTCCGAGCAAGCCTTTGAACATGAGAGCTTTGATAACGTTACACCTTGGTACAATTCTCTTCTCGATGCTGTATCCAAGTGCTGCAGGGTTTGAAACCACAGCCTTTAGTGGCCAATTCATCTTCTTCACCAGAAAATCAGTCTTCCTCTTCACCGACTCTGCAGATAAATTAATGCACTGAGGATGGCGCTTGGCCATCATCGCAAACTCATCTCTGGTGAATCCTAGGGCTAGAAATGTTTCAATGGCGTTCAATATCTTCTGCTCTGAACAACTAACGCATTGCGGATACTTCTTGAACATTGAAAGGACTTGGTCTTCGAGTAGTCCACACTTGTTAAGGGTTTCAAATCTCTGACTTACCTTCTTCTCCGAGTATTGCAGAAAGGCTGGCCATTTCTTGAAGAGTGCCCATACATCTCCCACAGAAAAGCCTAATCTTTTATAGACACTGATTTTTTCTTCTATTGTTTTGTCGCTAATTTGGTAAAAGACATGGAGAGCTTCAACAAACTTTGAAGTGGTAGGATCAAAACCCATCTCAACAACCTTCTTGAGGGATTCTTCAAATCTTTCTTTTCCACAGCAGAAATTGTAGTGATCGGAGATGAGAAATGAGAATAAAAACTTCTGAGGCACACCCAATTCTCTCAAAACCAAAACATTTCTGATTTTATTCTCCTGCCAACTTCCCTCTGCCAAAGAATGACATAACTTTTCATTCTTGGAACCCTTATCAGCTTCTATAATCTCTTTTATGAAATCATAGTATACGCTGATAGTTTTGTCCTCTTTCATTCCCAAGATTTTAGGAACTGAAGAAACAATCTCAGTGAGCTCAGAATTTGAAGCTCCTCTGGACTGCAAAAACTGAAGCTTGGGACCAATAGATTTCTCAGCATCTGTTATAAGCAATAGTGGATAATCCGTAATGATGCTGGAGATCTGAGAATCTGTGAATCCATGACTACTCAAAAGATTCAGAACGGAATCAGGATTTGCCTATTCGAACATCCCTTGAGCTTACATTAGCAGCACTAGCAGAGGAGAAGGAATTGGAAAAAGCAAACGCATTTTGCACAACAAATCTCAAATTACGCCATTTCTGCAACTCGATAGACCATCTTCCATGTAGTATCAGAGAATACATGGCACCGATTATCAATCTATCTGATTCAACTCTCAACTTCTACTAATTTGAGCAAGGAAAATGCTTATTCACTCGTGATGCCTCCTACTCGTAAAAGGAGGTTATTTGGGCCACTCGACTCTTCTATAGGACCATTAAGGGGCCAATATTGTTTAATTTCTCCATGCCCTAATTCTCTGAGATTCTTGGCTTGATTTAATTAGTTTTTCAAAAATAAGACAAATAAATTGTTTAATAATACTACTCTAATGGTTAATCTCTATACTATTCAATTGAAGTACAAATAATGCCATTATATTTACTAAGAAAAAAAATAATTCACTAAGGATAATCTTATATTAACAATTAAACATTAATTCTCTACCATCTTTATAACCGAACACAATTATTTTCTTATCTGATATTACGATTTTAATATTGTGAATTATGATTCTCCTATCACTTTTGTTTGATTTTATTTTGAATTATTATATAATACATATAATTAATAAAATTTTAGATTTTTTTTGTGCATATGTTGCGATTTGAATTTTTAATTATGTATAATAAGATAAGACACTCAAATGGTGCTGATACAACAATTAGATTATAGCCGTTGATGAAGATTGCCAACGAGCCCTTAAACCAAATCAATTTTTTAAACAGCACATATTTAAAATCCATCTCTCAAAATTTAATTTTGTTTCTCGCCATGGTTACATGATACCCATGAAATAGTTGGTTTCTATGTCGCAAGTTTTCAGAATCCATCTCTCAAAAGTGTTTCTATGTCGCAAGTTTTTTGCAACACCAATTATTCTCGATGCAATCTCCAGAGGAAGTATCGTAATTTCGGCGGTATCTTTAATTGATAAATTTGTTTTTTTTTAGTGAAAATTTTGAAACTAAATTTACAAAACGATGTGATAATTAACTGGGTTTTGGATCCTATCATTTGACTTAAACATTTGATCGTTAGAGATTCTACAAATTCAATTTGTTTTCTATCGTTATGTGATGTCAAATTTATACAATCGTATTGTCAAATTTTATACATCGCATTCTACATTTCAATTTTATTTTTTTCATAATTTTCTTTGTAAATAATTTTGGATCTTCTCATTTGACTTTATGTGAAATAATGGCGAAAATACAATTATATTTTATCATTTAAGTTTTAATTTTGTCCTAATTTTCTTTGATAATAATAATAAAAAATTAGATACTAAACTTAAAAAATGATGCGAAATTCATTAGATATTAAATTTTTTTAATAAATGATAGAGATTTCACAAATTCAATTTTTTTTATATCATTATGTAAAATTTTGCCATAATTTTTAAAAAACATTCGACATTCAAGTTTTAGTTTTAGAGTTGAATTTCTAGCTTCAAATATCAAGGCTTTTCATTCAAAACTGTGTTGAAAGTGTTATAGAAAAGTCTCACAGGGCTTTCTGCTCGAAGACCTCAAGCCATAATAAACGTAACCTTTAAAGTTTAAAACATGGTTTGCTTTGTTGCCGCTTTCAAATGTGCTGTTTTTTCTCCATCTGCTAGAACAAAATGATTATAAGAAATTAATCTGCAAGGTTCTTGACATTACATTTGCAAGGTCACTTGCATGGCTGCCGAAGAGAAGAGAGCTTGTTCTTCATATATATGCCAAGCGAAGATAGAGACAACAAAAAAAATGTCCAGCAAAATAAACCACTGGGTTTAAACCCGATTTGAGATTGATGATGCTGAGGCATTGAAGGAATGTTTCTTGAGAAAAGCAGTTTAAGTTGGTCGAGACATTTATGGAATAAAAAAGTAGAGGAAAAGTTCACATTACTCAACTCTTTGATTCTTGTTATTGTTTTTGGTTGGTTTGATGGATGAGATTAAAGTTTCTTCCAAAGCGACTAACTGATTATATTTAGTTATAAAATTTCTTACAAAGCCAGTACGTAACAGATTATATTTAGTAACACTATTGAAAGAAAAAAAACATTAATTACGATTAGTCTAGTTAAATTATTTAGCTATACAAGCACATTGTTTTTCTCCACAGTTAGTTTCATCTGAACCGGTTAACGAGCAAATCCAAATGAACGGTTTCACTGTGCCAATCCAAATGTACCAGTCGTCGTTTCCTGCTCGAACCTAGTTAGTAGTTACACACATTTGTTAAAGTTCAGCGATCGAGAGTAAACGATATCAGGCGAATCGAAAATGTTGGCTAGGGTTTATAGATCGGAATCTTTTGCTACTGCTGCTAAATTGATCAGCACGAGATTGATTCATCGTCGCATTGCCAAGAAAGGTACGTTCCCAAAGAGCATGGGCACTTTTGGAGGAGATGAATTGAAATTGAGAAGTGGGTTTCATTATATCAAAAGTTTAGATAATGCCATTGATTTGTTCGATGAAATGGTTCGATCTCGTCCCCTCCCTCCAGCAAATGATTTCAATAAAGTAATGGGTATCATCGTGAGAATGAAACGTCTTGATGCTGCGATTTCTCTGTATCAGAAGATGGAAATGCTTAGGATTCCTATTGATATATACAGCTTCAATATTCTGATTAAATGTTTCTGCGACTGTCATAAGTTACCCTTTGCTTTGTCAACTTTTGGTAAGATCACTAAACTTGGTTTCCAGCCCGATGTTGTTACGTTTAACACGCTGATCCACGGCTTATGTCTCGAAGATAGGATTTCTGAAGCATTAGATTTAATTGATCATATGGTTGAAACGAGATGTACACCTAGATGTCGTTACATTTACCACACTGATGAACAGTCTTTGCCGCGAGGGTCGAGTTCTCCAAGCACTAGCTCTGGTCAATCGGATGGTAGAAAACGGTCTTGAACCTAACGAAGTTACTTTCAGCGCATTGATCGATGGGTTTGTGAAGGAGGGGAAGCTTCTAGATGCTGAAAGATTGTACAAGGAGATGATCAGAAGGTCTATAGATCCTGATACTGTCACTTACTCTTCATTGATTAATGGGTTTTGCATGCACGATCGTCTGGACGAGGCTAAGGAGATGTTTGATTTGATGGTTAAGAATGATTGTCTACCAAACGTAGTGACTTATAATACACTTATAAAAGGATTTTTCAAGTCTGAGAAAGTAGAAGATGGTATAGAACTCTTTCGCGAGATGTCTCAAAGAGGAGTGGTTGCCAATACAATCACTTACACCACCCTAATCCAAGGGTTATTAAAAGCTGGAGATTGTGAGAATGCCCTAAAATATTTCATAAAGATGGTTTCTTTTGGTGTCTCTCCCAATCTTCGGACATACAACATTTTGCTAGATGGACTTTGTAATAACGGGAAGCTAGAGAAAGCATTGGTCATATTCCAGGATCTGCAGAAGAGTGAAATGGAACCCGATATCTTCACTTATAGTATCATCATTGAAGGTATGTGCAAGGCTGGTAAGGTCGAAGAATCATGGGAATTATTTTGTAGCCTCTGCCTTAAAGGAGTGAAGCCTAACGTTGTAACATACACGACAATGATCTCAGGCTTGTGTGGGAAACGGTTACTGCACAAAGCTGATGCCTTGTTTAGAAAAATGAAAGAAGATGGGCCTCTCCCAAATAGCTGTACCAGAGGAGTGGTAAAGAAAATATATTTCCTTCAAAGTATGTAGGAGGTGATTTCATGCTCTAATGCATATGTGATTGTATTTGAGACATTGCTTTCTGTCTGTCCAGCGATATTCGTAACCTGGATTTTATTTTTATGGAAATTTTTAACCAATAATAAACCGGGTTCGACCACCACATAAAATTAAACACTCTGCAACCGATATTAACCGGTTCTAAATCCAAGACCGACATTGAACCGGTTCTAGATTTGTCATTCTTGAAGCCTATTTAGGGGAATTCGCCGGAAAATATGCGATTTGCAGATTCTCGTCTGGTAATCAAAGGTTCGTCCTTTAACAGCCTCTCTGTATTTTCTCTTTCTAGATTTTTTTTGGCTCTTAGGGTTTGTCTCTAGTAATCAAAGATTTGTTTGGCTGTTAAGGTTTGTCTTGTTGATAAGGAGTCTGTTCTCCAAAACTTTTCACATAATTCTGATGTTTGTAGTGATCATACAGTCATGTTACAGATACAACTCCTTGTCATGTTAATTGAATGAAGCTTATAAGTGATACAACACCTAACTATTAAAGTGATTCTGCAGATTTTGGTGTGTATCTTTGTCCTCCTCTCTGTTGTACTCTCACTTATAAATAAGATTCATTGGAAGCAAAAATTGAGAAGATGATTAGATTCACTTATTGGCGTATTCTGGAGAGGGGTAATCTTGGTACTGCCCCTCGATTGTTTAGTCTTTGCACTTCACTTGGTAGCTGGGGACGAGCTTTGTCTAGTATCACTGATTACAGGGGAAATTTTAGAAAAGGTCTACTAGACGGTATTAAGTTAGATGATGCAGTTGATTTGTTCAGTGCAATGGTCAAGTCTTGTCCTTTACCTTCAATTTTTGAGTTCAGTAAATTGTTGAGTGCAGTTGCTAAGATGAAGAAGTTCGATGTTGTCATCTCTCTGGGCGAGCAGATGCAAAAGTTGGGAATTTCACATAATCTCTATACTTACAATATTTTGATCAACTGTTTTTGCCGCCGCTCTCAACTATCTCTTGCTTTAGCTATTCTTGGCAAGATGACGAAACTCGGTCATCAGCCCGATATAGTCACGCTTAACTCGTTGCTTAATGGTTTCTGTCACGGGAATAGGATTACAGATGCAGTATCTTTGGTTGATCAAATGGTGGAATTGGGATATAAACCTAATGCCATCTCATTCAACACCCTCATCCATGGACTTTTTCTCAACGACAAAGCCGCAGAAGCAGTGGCTTTCGTTGACCGAATGGTAAGAAAAGGCTGTCAACCAGATTTGTTTACTTATGGTGTGGTGGTAAATGGAGTTTGTAAGAGAGGTGATACTGATTTGGCTTTAAATTTACTCAAGAAAATGGAGGAAGGGAAAATTAAGACTGATGTTGTAATCTACAACACAATCATCGATGGTCTATGCAAATACAGAAATGTGAATGATGCACTCGACCTTTTCAACAAAATGGATGATAAAGGAATTAGACCGGATGTTTTTACGTACAACTCCCTCATAAGTAGCCTTTGTAATTACGGAAGATGGAGTGATGCTTCTCGATTACTCAGTGAGATGATTGAGAGGGAAATCAACCCCAATGCTGTTACGTTCAATGCATTGATCGATGCGTTTGTGAAAGAGGGGAAGCTTTTAGAGGCTGATAAATTGCACAAAGAGATGATCCGAAGGTCTATAGATCCTAGTACTGTCACTTACAATTCACTGATCAATGGGTTTTGTATGCACAATCGCCTAGATGAGGCTAAGCATATGTTTGAGTTCATGGTTACCAAAGATTGTCTCCCGGATGTAGTGACTTACAGTACTCTGATAAATGGATTTTGCAAGTGTAAGAAGGTAGAAGAAAGTATCGAAATCTTCCACGAGATGTCTGAAAGAGGATTGGTTGGCAACACAATAACGTACAACACTCTTATCCAAGGGTTATTTCAAGCTGGAGATTGTGATAATGCCCAAGATGTTTTCAAACAGATGGTATCTGGTGGTGTCGCTCCTGATCTTTGGACCTACAACATTTTGTTAGATGGCCTTTGTAATAACGGGAAGCTAGAGAAAGCATTGGTCAGATTCCAGGATCTGCAAAAGAGTGAAATAAAACTTGATATATGCACATATAATATTATAATTGAAGGGATGTGCAAGGCTGGGGAGGTTGAAGATGCATGGGGTTTATTTTGTAGCCTCAGCCTCAAAGGAGTGCAGCCCGATGTTATAACATACAATATAATGATCTCAGGATTTTGTGGGAAAGGCTTACAACAAGAAGCAGATGCCTTGTTCAGGGAAATGAAAGAAGACGGGCCTCTCCCAGATAGCTGTACATATAATACACTGATCAGAGCACGCCTTAGAGATGGTGACAAAGTAGCATCAGCCGAACTCATCAAAGAAATGAGGAGTTGTGGGTTTGAGGGAGATGCTTCAACTTTTAGCTTGGTGACTAATATGTTATATGATGGGAGATTGGATAAAAGCTTTCTTGATATACTTTCTTAAAACAGTCCATCCTCAAGAGAAGGGTTGAGATGAATCGACCATTTTATATTGCTTTCCTTATGATTCCGTTTACGTTTTCATGTTAAAGCTGTTGCGTGTGAGCTGCTTCATGGACATGGTCACATGATAGGTTGAAATACAAGATCAGTGATGAGAGTCTGCATATTCTTTTTCTCTTCAGAAAGACTTTAAACTTCAAAAGATGCTAAATCTATTATCTATGTACCAGAGATTGTTTTTCTTCAGAAAAACTTTGTTTACATTGGTTCAAGTAGGGGTGGGCAAAATATCCGGGATCCGAGATCCGATTCGATATCCGCTCCGATCCGTCCCGAAAATTCGGATATCCGGCATAGATGGATCCGGATCCGGATAATAATATTTTCGGATCCGCGGATCCAGATCCGGATAATAAGTTTGTTCTTACACAGATATCCGATCCGATCCGTCTTATAACATTATATAACTGTTTTTATAGTTTCCCTAAATGAACTATACATATTTTTAGTGACTTTGTGTTATTGTATGTTAGATGTTTATTTTCAATTTACTAAAGAATTATATTTTTTTTACAGGAACAAGAAAATTAAGAGAGTAGACGAAAACTTATTTTTTTTATTTGCTATGATGTTTTAACATCAATTTTAAAGATTTATTTAATTTTCTTTTCTATGATACTTTCGTTTGATCATTTCATGGTATTTTTAATACTGATAAATTAAGTATTTCTAGACTTTTTTGTTATTGAATTTCTTTTTTTTAATTACATATGTAATTAATAATTATATTTTGGATCGGATCCGGATATCCGTGAATATCCGTCTTTTTCTCGGATACCCGAATTTCGGATATCCGTGATGAACGAATCCGGATTCGGATAATAAAAAGGCGGATCTGTATCTTTTAAAATTTCTGGATATCCGATCCGTGCCCACCCCTAGGTTCAAGTTGGTATTTTTGAAATATTTTCCACTGAAGTGATGTTCTCTATCGCCAGAGAAACAACAACTAACATTACTTGAAAAAGAAAAAAGAAAGCAACTTTATTTGAAAGAAGCTCAAAGAGATTAATCTATATGTACAATTAGTAAACAAAAATTAGAAAGATAAATGCATTTTTATTTGAAAGCAAACAAAATCTTATTCGATTCATCAGCAAGTTTTCAGATTCCCTTCGGAGCCACGCCAACGGAGTTCAATGTCTCTGCATTTCGAGGCCTTTACAAAAAAAAAAAAAAAAAAAAAAAAAAAAAATTGTCGATTAGCAGTATTAATAACTTTAATTTGAATTTGACAAGATTTACGTAACCACAAAAGAAATCGAACCAAAACTTACTTCGAATTGAACATTAATATCATTAACATAACACATCATTTTGGGTTAAAGATCTCGATTTTAATGTCATATACACTAGTAATACATATCATTTTGTGGGGTTTTTCTTTCTTTTTTTCTTAACTTGAAAAATTTTTATTAAGGTTAATCATATGTGAATTTCTATAAAACGAGCTTCTAATAATTTTCTCAAATATGTTATATGTGATTTACTATACATATATAAAAACTAGTTATAGAAAGAAAAAAAGTTTATTGAACATACGTGGTGAATGGGTTAGGTCGGGTAGGATCAGATAAAATCGCTTTAGATTTATCTTGAATCTGTCCCACTTTCCGTAACCAAGACTTGTTGATAAATTTATCGGCAGAAGAAACACAATGATCTGGATCATCAACTTCTGCAACAGCAGCTCTTCTATTTTTTCTTGTACTAACTCCAGGACAATGCATAAGTTGTTGCTTAATACTATGTCCTGCCATAAGCACTGCTAAACCAACAAAACCTCCTATTATAGCCACTGGTGCAAACTCTCCCATTATTGAAAACCTATTTGAAAATAATATTTCATTAATATACTGATTTAAAAACCAAATGAGAACTCGGTAGTCAGTAATGTTTATTCCATTTAACTATATTAAAATCTAGAAACCACAAATGTTGGGGAAAAAAATTAATATAAACAATAAATAACCAAAGCCGGTAAGTAAAAGTAAAATTAAAATGTAACTTCTTTTTGTAAGTTGTTTTTAACAACATATTAGTGACAAGCTTATTGTTGAACTAGATCGATCACTTTGATACAATGTCAAGATTTTTTAAATAGAAATAAAAAAGTGAAACATTAAAATAATGACGAAAATTCGATTAGGATTGTTGAAATATCCATAACTCAATAATGAAACTGAAACCATATATTAATATATCTCTTACTTGTTATATGGTTGTTTGACGTCATCGGCGACTGTGGTCGCGAAACGACGAGTGCCACCGAATTGGTTTCTGAACGATCGCAATTGGCTCTATAAACCAAAAAAATAATAGAAGTTTTTAAAACAATAAACACATTCAAAAGCCAATCGTTAAACAACATGATTTACATTGGAATAATAGAGCAAAAATAATTAAACTTACGATGATTCTCAAAGCCATTTCGTAAAAATTAATTTGCTGACGGGAATTAAGCTTGAAGATGAAGGATTCATTATATATATATATATACACAGTGAGGATGAGACTATTTAGGATCTTTGTAACTAAGAATGGAGAAAACTTCAAATGGCATTTTATATTTAGTCATATCGAAATTAAACCTTATCCATTAATTGATTTTTTTTTCTTTTTCTTTTTTTAAATACCAAAGGCTAATAATATTTAAACACAAAAATAAAAAGGGGAAAATTTTCCTCCTCTCGATTAGAATTTATATTACCTCATTACTTGGGTTCTCAAGTTTATCAAGACAAGGTTTTTCCTTTAAAGTTGGAACTTCATCTAAATATTTGTGCTATGTTGAGGACAATTAAAATGTATAATCATGTGATAAACAACCACGGATTTTTGATAAATTATATGAAAATCTTCTCAAACTAGCATAAATTTGAGGTGATGCTGTAAATCTAGAATCCAATTCTTAAATTTGTAGTTTTGCTTTTCTTTTTTTTTCCATGTTAGTGTATACATATATACGAAAAGATTTCAAAATGGCAAATTAACTTAGCTTGCCCCAGTAAAAAATGCAGAGGTTTATATATTTACTTAGTTCTTTAATTTGTTTGAGGAAATGGTCAAAAGGTCTATAGATCCTACTATTTTTGACCACCAACGAAATGAGAAGTTGCGGGTTTGCTGGAGATCCTTCGACCTTTAGCTTGGTGACTACTATGTTGTATGATGGAAGATTAGACAAAAGCTTTCATGAAACAGTTTATCCTCGAGAGAAGAGGAGTGGTAAAGAAAATCTATTTCCTTCAAAGTATCTAGGAGGTGCTTTCATGCTCTAATGCATATGTGATTTGTATTTGTGACATTGGTTCTGTCTGTCCAGCGATATTCGTAACGTGGATTTTATTTTTATGGAAATTTTAAACCGATAATAAACCGGGTTCGACCACCACATAAAATTAAACACTCTGCAACCGATATGAACCGGTTCTAGATTTGTCATTCTTGAAGCCTATTTAGGGGAATTCGCAGGAAAGTTTGCGATTTGTTCGTCCTTTAACAGCCTCTCTGTATTTTCTCTTTCTAGATTTTTTTTGGCTCTTAGGGTTTGTCTCTAGTAATCAAAGATTTGTTTGGCTGTTAAGGTTTGTCTTGTTGATACGGAGTCTGTTCTCCAAAACTTTTCACATAATTCTGATGTTTGTAGTGATCATACAGTCATGTTACAGATACAACTCCTTGTCATGTTAATTGAATGAAGCTTTATAAGTGATACAATACCTAACTATTAAAGTGATTCTGCAGATTTTGGTGTATATCTTTGTCCTCCTCTCTGTTGTACTCTCGCTTGTCAAAAAGTTTCATTGGAAGCAAAAATTGAGAAGATGATTAGATTCACTTATTGGCGTATTCTGGAGAGGGGTAATCTTGGAACTGCCCCTCCATTGTTTAGTCTTTGCAGTTCACTTGGTACCTGGGGACGAGCTTTGTCTAGTGTCACTGATTACAGGGGAAATTTTAGAAAAGGTCTACTAGACGGTATTAAGTTAGATGATGCAGTTGATTTGTTCAGTGCAATGGTCAAGTCTCGTCCTTTACCTTCAATTTTTGAGTTCAGTAAATTGTTGAGTGCAGTTGCTAAGATGAAGAAGTTCGATGTTGTCATCTCTCTGGGCGAGCAGATGCAAAAGTTGGGAATTTCACATAATCTCTATACTTACAATATTTTGATCAACTGTTTTTGCCGCCGCTCTCAACTATCTCTTGCTTTAGCTATTCTTGGCAAGATGACGAAACTCGGTCATCAGCCCGATATAGTCACGCTTAACTCGTTGCTTAATGGTTTCTGTCACGGGAATAGGATTACAGATGCAGTATCTTTGGTTGATCAAATGGTGGAATTGGGATATAAACCTAATGCCATCTCATTCAACACCCTCATCCATGGACTTTTTCTCAACGACAAAGCCGCAGAAGCAGTGGCTTTCGTTGACCGAATGGTAAGAAAAGGCTGTCAACCAGATTTGTTTACTTATGGTGTGGTGGTAAATGGAGTTTGTAAGAGAGGTGATACTGATTTGGCTTTAAAACTGCTCAAGAAGATGGAAGCAGAAAAGATAGAGGTGAATCTTGTAATCTACAACACAATCATTGATAGTCTTTGCAAGCACAAACACGTGAATGATGCACTCGACCTTTTCAACAAAATGGAGAACAAAGGAATTAGACCGGATGTTTTTACCTACAGCTCCCTCATAAGTTGTCTCTGTACATACGGTAGATGGGATTACGCTGCTAGATTACTAAGTGATATGATTGAGAGGAAAATCAACCCCAATGTCGTTACTTTCAGTGCATTGATCGATGGGTTTATAAAAGAAGGGAAGCTATTGGAAGCTGAAAAACTGTACGATGAAATGATCCGAAGGTCTGTACATCCTAATATTTTTACGTATAATTCAATGATCAATGGGTTTTGCATGCATGATCGCCTAGACAAGGCCAAGCAGATGTTTGAGTTCATGGTTAGCAAGGACTGTCTTCCAAATGTGGTGACATATAGCACTCTCATTAATGGATTTTGTAAGTCTAAGAGAGTAGAGGAAGGTATGGCACTCTTCCTTGAGATGTCTGAAAGAGGTTTGGTTGGCAACACTGTCACTTACACCACTCTGATCCAAGGGCTTTTTCAAGCAGGAGATGTTGATAGGGCCCAAGAAGTTTTCCAACAGATGGTTTCTGGTGGTGTGCCTCCCAGTATTATGACATACAGTATCTTGTTAGATGGATTTTGTAATAACGGGAAGCTAGAGAAAGCATTGGCGGTATTCGAGTATCTGCAAAAGAGTGAAATAGAACTTAATATTTTCACATATAGTATTATCATTGAAGGGATGTGCAACTATGGGAAGGTAGAAGATGCGTGGAAATTATTTTCTAGCCTCAACCTCAAAGGAGTGAATCCTAATTTGTAACCTACACGTCAATGATCTCAGGATTTTGTGGGAAAGGCTTACAGCAAGAAGCAGATGCCTTGTTCAGAAAAATGAAAGAAGACGGGCCTCTCCCAGATAGCGGTACATATAATACACTGATCAGAGCACGCCTTAGAGATGGTGACAAAGCAGCATCAGCTGAACTCATCAAAGAAATGAGGAGTTGTGGGTTTGATGGAGATGCTTCAACCTTTGGCTTGGTGACTAATATGTTACATGATGGGAGATTGGACAAAAGCTTTCTCGATATGCTTTCTTAAAAAGTCTCATCATCCTTAAAGAGTTGTTGATGTTGTCTTTTCGATTATACCAGGAAAAAGCTAACAGTGGAAGAAATTCATGACATTCATGGATTACATTTGATTGTTAACAACGAAGGAGATTGTTACAAGGCCTTAGGAGTAGTTCATAGTTTATGGTCTGAAGTTCCTTGAAAGCTGAAGGATTACATAACCCATCCCAAGTTCAATATTAAAAGATTTCAAAATGGCAAATTAACTTAGCTTGCCCCAGTAAAAAATGCAGAGGTTTATATATTTACTTAGTTCCTTAATTTTATAAGATATGCATTTTTTTCTTTAAGTCTTATCACATATAAACTTTTTTTCTAAATAGATTCCTTTATTCTAAAATTATCCTTTGAATTTTACCATATATATTGAAATATATACTTTTGATATCTGTATACATTTTCTTAGTAACTATCCGATTTTTACTTTATTACATTTTTTTAGTTTTTTAATTAGTAAATTAAACAAAACTTTAGTATTTATTTGGTGATACACTAGCGAGATCCATACGATGAAGAAAAAAATCTAATGAAATTTATTACGTCTCATACAAAACATACATCCGATGAGGAAGAAATAAAAATAAAGACATACTAAGCAATCATTTGCTTTTTAATCATTAAGACATATCTATTCTCGCTTTAGTTCTGCTTCTTACAATCTTCCGAACATTTTTCGAAACATGGGCCAAAGTTGAACCAAGATTCTGTTCATCGCAAATTCCCAAAAAAGAAAAACAAACTTTAGTTAGATCCAAAAATGTATAGCTTTTAATATTAGATAGAATAATATATATATATAAACATATATATATATATATGGAATTATTATCGAGTGAGGGGATAATATTCAATTTCTTCGTGTTTGAAAAGAGAGCTTATATTGTTAGATTCATAACCACAACTTGTAATATCAATGGATGATAACAAACAAAAAAAATGCAATATCAATGGTTTAATACAAAAGCAAACTGGTGTTAAAAATAAAATTCTTAATTTTTTTTTTAAACAAAAGGAAAAACTAAGAGCAAAACATTTGAAAATTTTCAACTAATAAAAAAACATTGGTAAGGAATTAAGCTAACTTATGTAGATAGATCAATCCTTAATTTATAATACGAAGATAAAACTTACTTGGGTCGCCAATGTGAACGCATTGTTGCAAAGTACAATTAGTAATGCAATAATATAATTTTTTGTCAGCGTCTGCTGAAGGAGAAAGAAAAGTTGTAGCAAAGTCAAAATTTAAATCAGAGCTGGAATCTGCTGAAAGAGAAGGAGAAGGAGAAACAATGGGACGATGAGCCTGAACCAAAATATTCTCCATTCCCATTATTACCATCATCACCATCATTAACATGGCTACACTTTTTGTGTTCATCATTTTTCTCTTTTTTCACTGAGTATTTTTGTTTGTAATATAGTTGAAGAAGTTTTTTTTTTCTGAATTGTGAATGCTGATGTTTGGTTGCTTGGTTATGTGCATTTATATGGGAGGCTGTATGTAAGTTTGTATAGTCGGTGATAAGATTAAGGTGAAGTGTCAAAATGAGGTTGATATTCCACATATAGAATAATATAGTTTTTTTGTTATAATATCTTGCAAATATTCTTCTAGTTATGGTTTACTATCATAGAGATATGATTTTATTTGCAAGATAAGTTTTTCATTCATGCATTTTTAATAATTTAGAAATATTCCTCAAAATACATGAATTTTGAGTTGTTTCACGAACCTAGTTCTGGCATTTCTAAAACAGTAAGATATAAAATCAATCATTAACTAATTGTAGAGTGACACCTAGGAAATTTTAAGATTTTATTTGCATGATGAGCTGTTCAATCATGTATTTCGAATAAGTTTTAGAGACATTCTCAAAATAGCATAAATATAAGTTGCTCTTTTTAAAAAAACTTGACATGTAATTCTTAAATTTCTAGTGTTAACATTATCAAAACATAGTTGAAAAATAAATCAATTTGTAACTAACGTGTAATGTGGTAATTGGGAAGCAGTCTGGTTATACTTGTAACATGACTACATGAGTTATTCAACCTAGTATTCGAACAAATTCTAGTGATATTCCTCCTAGTAGCGACTTATTTAATTTAATCATAGAATTTTTTAAAAGTTATGGGGGACAATTGCCCCTCCCAAAACTCTGCCACTGACCATTTGCACTAGCGTATCCGATCAAGTGTTATTTAACTAATATTTAAATTATTTCATTAAAATTTAAAATCTTTGTATATTGAATCATATGAAGTGGATTCTAACAGATATTTAGAAATAAATTATTCATTTCAAAACAATCATATTAAACAACCTAAAAGGATTTAAAAGTATTTCCTCCGTTTTTAAAGAGTGTCATTCTAATACTTAATTTTTATTTCATAAATATTATTATTATTATATGTTTTCTATGCAGATTTTTGAATTAAATCTCAGTTTTGTCTTTAATATTTTAGTTTATTAACTAGAAAATGAAACTTCTCTAGTGTATTAATATTCATTCTCTAGTGTATTAATAAAGGGCTAAAATGAAATTTAAATAATTTTTTTTAATTTGTGCACAAAATGTCACAATGACACTCTTTGAGAAACAAAATAAGTATTATCTAGCTAAAATACATTGAAACTCTATCCCTCAGATTACTAAAAAGTTAGGGGTTTGTTATTCAAAGATAATATAAATATAAACATAGCTCAATGTTATTTGATAGCTGCTCATCGGCCATTATTGTCGAAGCGCTAGTTATTCTATCAGTTTTGCTTGTGACTCAAGCAGGTGGTATCTCTTTCTTGGTCTATTTTTTGGATTGTCGGAACCTTATATATCTTTTCAACGCCGGTGGCCAAACGAAAGAGTTTCAAGGAGTTTCATTCGGTAATGAAGCGTTGTTTCACTTATTTTCAGCTATTTACTTTCATTTTGTCGCACTTTTGGCCATTGTTGCCATGAATATTTTAGCTAAAGCTAATATGATCGTTTTTATGGTTGCAAAAAAAAAAAAAAAAAAATTCTGCCACAATATCAATGTAACAATTGAAACCATTGGCCTCTTTTGTAGTTGTGTTATTTACAAGTGTTGAGCCTACTCCTTCTAGTACTTACGTTTGGAAGACTATATATGTTATAAACTCTAGTTAAATTTTTCAAACGATGAACTGAAACATGATAGTTATGATAAACTGAAAAACTCAATTTTCTATAAATTGGGACTTCAATTGAAATGTAAGTATTAGATTATAAATTAGATAATATAAAATTAAAAAAACCATCATATCAATCATAATTTCTTTAAGATTTGTTATTTTCAAGAAACATATTTTCTTTTAAAACATAGCCTATTTGTTTTTTAGATAGAATAAAATAATGAGATGGAGCTAAAAAAACGGTGTTAACTGTATTTTTTCGATATTTCCAAGACATTATTAACTAATGACACATGCTAATATTAAAGGGTATTATTGTAACTTTGATATACCTAGTCAACAAGATCGAACCAAACCCACACGAACTAGTACTAAAGAGATTCAGATGTCCCCTCACTGAGCGAGTCATCGTCGTCGTAACTCGGTCCGGGTTGACTCTAAATCCAAAATCTTTACTTCACACAACCATGGAATCGCTCGACATGAATTCCATGGCTACTTCAATCGGCGTCTCCGTCGCCGTTCTCCGTTTCCTCCTCTGCTTCGTCGCAACAATCCCAATCTCATTCTTATGGCGACTCGTCCCGAGTCGACTCGGAAAACACATCTACTCAGCTGCTTCTGGAGCTTTCCTCTCTTATCTATCTTTCGGCTTCTCTTCAAATCTTCACTTCTTCGTCCCGATGACGATTGGTTACGCTTCAATGGCGATTTATAGACCTTTGTCTGGATTCATCACTTTCTTCCTTGGTTTCGCTTATCTCATTGGCTGGTAAATAATTTATACAAATTCAAGCTTTTTGGTCTCTAAATCTTATTCCTTTTTATCGAAATTTTGTGTTTTTTTATGTAGTCATGTGTTTTATATGAGTGGTGATGCTTGGAAAGAAGGAGGAATCGATTCTACTGGTATTACTCTGTTTTTTTCTTCTCAATTTCTTAATTTATGTTCTTAACGAGTGTGAAATATAGAATCTTTTAGGTCTTTGAATCATTGTGGAACCCTAGTTAGATTGGGATTACACTTTTGAAATCTTTGATTTGGTATAATTTGGTGGAAACCAGGATTAAGCTGAAGTTTTGATTGTATATTAGGAGCTTTGATGGTGTTAACGTTGAAAGTGATTTCGTGTTCGATAAATTACAATGATGGAATGTTGAAAGAAGAAGGTCTCCGTGAAGCTCAGAAGAAGAATCGTTTGATTCAGATGCCTTCTTTGATTGAGTACTTTGGTTATTGCCTTTGTTGCGGAAGCCATTTCGCTGGTCCGGTTTTTGAAATGAAAGATTATCTTGAATGGACTGAAGAGAAAGGAGTAAGTTTTCTATCTTTCACATCCTTCGGTCTTTGTCCTTATCGAAAAGAGCGGTTCTTGATTTATTGAGTTTGTTTGTTTCAGATTTGGGCTGTTTCTGAAAAAGGAAAGCGGCCATCGCCTTATGGAGCAACGATTCGAGCTATATTTCAAGCTGGGATTTGTATGGCTTTATATCTTTACTTGGTACCTCAGTTTCCGTTAACCCGGTTCACTGAACCAGTGTACCAAGAATGGGGATTCTTGAAGAGATTTGGTTATCAATACATGGCAAGTTTTACGGCTCGTTGGAAGTATTACTTCATATGGTCGATTTCAGAGGCTTCCATTATTATCTCTGGTTTGGGTTTCAGTGGTTGGACCGATGAAAAAACGCAAACAAAGGCGAAATGGGACCGTGCAAAGAATGTCGATATTTTGGGGGTTGAGCTTGCCAAGAGTGCGGTTCAGATTCCGCTTTTCTGGAACATACAAGTCAGCACATGGCTCCGTCACTGTGAGTTATAATGCATATGAGGAGATCCTAGAGATTGCCATATTTTATACGTGTTTTAACCGCTTCTTCTGTTTAATGCAGACGTATATGAGAGAATTGTGAAGCCCGGTAAGAAAGCGGGTTTCTTCCAATTGCTAGCTACGCAAACCATCAGTGCTGTTTGGCATGTAAGTGCTCCTTCTTCCCTTCCTTTCTTTTTTCTACATTCTTTTGATTCACAAGTCAGAAATGTTTTGGAATTTTGAATATCGATGTTGTTACTGCTTCTGGTGATAAAAGAATTGTTTTTCTGTGATGGCACTGCAAATTTGTATAATGATTCAAATCTTCACCGTTAATTCTTGAGTTTGATCCATCCAATAAATCTTTCCATGAATCTTTTTGGAAGTCTTGTATGTCGCGGTTTTTAATTGCTTACAGTGATAAAGAAATCATTTTCATGTGTCCGCATTGCGAATTCTGCATAAAGATTCAATCTTTTTATGCCAGAGTAGTAATCAAAATCTCAACTTGTTGCAGGGACTGTATCCTGGATACATTATATTCTTTGTTCAATCAGCATTGATGATTGATGGTTCGAAAGGTAACGATACTCAGCTTCATCTTTCATTAACGTTCTGTTCTAATCCAATCCGGTATCTAAAATCCGTTTCTATTTCATCGAGCAGCTATATACCGATGGCAACAAGCAATACCTCCAAAAATGGCAATGCTAAGAAATATTATGGTTTTCATCAATTTCATCTACACAGTTGTGGTTCTCAATTACTCATCCGTCGGTTTCATGGTAAAAAACTCGTCCCTTGGTTGTTTCGCGCATCTTGTAACGGTTTCTTATTTCGAAAATCACTTATATTTTGGTTGTTGTTGTTGTTGTTGTTGTGTAATTTTCAGGTGTTGAGCTTACACGAAACAATCGTAGCCTTCAAGAGTGTATATTACATTGGAACAGTTATACCAATTGTTGTGCTTCTTCTCAGCTACTTAGTTCCTGTGAGGCCTGTTAGACCAAAGACACGAAAAGAAGAATAAACCTTTCTTTCCGAATCAGCAAGTTTTTTTTCTTTCTTTCTTCTTTTGGAATGTTTTATGTAACAACACGAGAAATGAGATTTGAGTTTATCCTTTTCTTTCCCAATTTTAGTCCAAATCTCTTATATTTTTTTCCTAAATTTTGAAGAAAGATCGATGCTTTAGATTTGTTACACTCCCTACTCGTTCTTGATTAAAACAAAATTCGACTTTTAACAGATCTATAAATGGTAAAGAAAAAAACCTAAAATCCAATGAGCGAAAATTGTTTAGTTTTTGTTATATATCTATGTTTTGCTTGACAACTTTTTTGTTGTTATATATCTATCTTCTTCTTTTTTTTTTTGTCAAAATTATATATCTATCTAACTAACCGAAAGTCAACTGAAAAAAAAAGGGTTTAAAAGTTAGATTTTTTATTTCATTTTTTTATGAAGGGTAAAAGTTATCATTTCTTTTGAATTAAAGAGATGCAATCTATTAGTAAATCGAATCTGAATTGGTAAAAAACAAACAAAACAAGATCATACCATTTTTAGACGGATTCGGATATGGGTCGTTGTTCCTCGAATCGGACAGATTCTTCTCCAACAGCATGGTGATGTTGTTATTTTTTTAATATATTATATAAAGCCTAAATCAGAAAGGATCATTGTACACATCTCATGGGCAGGATATTAAAAATCTTATAATCTTAAGACTACATTTAGAGAGAGATGATAAAGATATAAAAAGAGACATGATATAGATTTAAAATTTTCCGAATCTCAAAAGGAGTGATTAGGGTAATAAACAGTCGATAAGGAATATTATTTAAGGTTAAAAGAGTCGTTAATCTTTGTTTAAGTGATCTAAACATACCACAAAGAGAAACATTATGATTAAGAAACATTAACGAGACGATGGGTCACATTAAGTATTGGCCAGGAACTTTATACATTTTAATGCACAAAGTGAATCACACACTAAATTCTTGTAACAAAAACTATAGTATTATATTTTATAAACTAATTTTGGTTCTATGGTCAGTCACCTAATTATTTGATTTGGTAGATCCGGTTTATCAGGTTTTATAACCAAATTCTAATTGTGATTTATTTTCCAATTTGGATTGGTTCGAACCGGTTTATAATTTTTTTTTTAACAACAAAATTGTAAACTCGTTAACAAAAAATACTACTACATATGAATGATTTTTTTGGGTTTAAGCATAACCAAAAAACATTTGCCCCAAAAAAAAAACATAACCAAAAACCGAAAAATGATCTTGAGAATGATATAATACACAATGATCATTGATTAGATATCTTTAAGAGTATCCAACTAAGATACAGTATAACTTTTGGTTCAACTAAATTCAATTCAAGTGTGATTAAACTGCTTGTAAAAGTTATAATGAAATATGAACAACCAACAAAGAATAAAAAAAGTAAGTGAAATAAAAGAAGGGCCGTGTCGGCCATATTCATGACCTTTTACTTTTAGTCAACAAAGCCATAACAGCTAAAAATTAGTACTTATCAAATTACTTCCTTTTTTTTGTCACAAAAAGAATAAAATTCAATGTTTTCTGCTAGTTCAAAGTCCATGCTAAACCGAATTTCGGCTATTTCTAGTCTTATATACTCGATGGAAGACGTAAGAAAAAGAAAGTAGATTTCAAAGTTTCGAATAATTACTTCGTCTTTATAAAAAAATTAATAATAATTACTTCGTACGTTAAAATCAGACAAAAGGTAAAAACCGACAGTGTATTTTCATGTAGTCTAGTCGAGCAAAATTCAAAATAAATAAATATATTATATATATAATAAGTAATTTAAATGAACGAGTCATGCGCAAAAGTACTATGTATCATTTTATTGTTATCTAACAGATAAAGAATAAACTACTGATTTAAGTGTAATGTGTTATACACAAAAGTATTATTGGGTGAAATAATGTGTAGATTATGTTAAAATGAATGAAGATTATGTTTATTTCTCTCGAGTATGTATAACAGGTCATCGGATTTTATGCCATGTATACTTGGCATGGTTAGTGTTAGATAGACAATTGGTATGGTTTTTTTTTGGTAAACATGTTAAGTTAGACTTGGTATGGTTAGTGAAACTAGAACACGTTACATAGACTTGGTATGCTAAAATGAATGAGCATGTTTTGCTATTTCATATATTTTCCATTATAACTATTTGTCGTACATAAATATATATATATATATATCAATGTCAGTCATAATAATAAATTAATAACTGACAGTCCTAATTTATAGCAGTAATCTACTAGTTTTGTTTTAATCACCAGTATATGTTTTGATCAAACCCGTGAGTCGAAACACGGACGAACTCGCAAACCCACTTGCAAGTTTGTAACACTAGCTCTTAGCAAATGTAATTAACTAGAAAATCACATACATTGTGGAATTTCAATTTGATTTATTATCTTGTAGAAAATTAACTTCGATAGTACAGATTCAATGTATTGTCTACAGATTTGATGTAATAATTTCTTTTTCTTTTTCTCTCAAAAGCTTTATCAAAAAATAATTTCTTTTTCTTTCTCTTTCTCTTTTATTTGTTTTTTTTTGTCAACAATTTCTTTTTCTATTTAAAAGAGAATAAACTGTAAGCGTATTCTTAAAATTTTGAGAAGTACGGAAGCAAATAAAACTCGCTACAAATTGTCACCTTTTTATGTCGACTTCACCAATATTCAAACTCGAAAAATAAATCAACCCAAATATAATTATTTAGAGACTCTAAAACAATCTCGTACATAAAGCACAGCGTACACATACATATAACGAAACTCTAAAAGAAATAGTTATTTTTTTGTCAACATATAAAAAGTTAGTTTGCGGTGATCTGTAGACCATAGTAACAGTAAACTATTTTCAACAGATTTCAAAAATCACCTCATCAAATAACAATAGCAACAACAAAAAATGAAACTAATATATATATATATATATATATATATAAACATTTCATAATTATTTTTTCATTCAGAGATTCATAGGTAAAGACGATCGACTAAGGGAAGCATTGTTAGAGCATCTCCAACCCAATTTTTCATTTTGTATTTCATAATAAAATTTGAATTTTTTTAACTCTATTTTATTTTCAACTCCAAAATAAAGTTCTTCATGTTCTATACTATATTAGAAATGGACGACTCCAAATATGCAGTAAAAATTGAAAATCTCTACTTTGGAGCTAAAAATCGAGTAGAGTCAGAATATTTCAAAATAGAGTTTGGAAGTAATATGAAGTAGAGTTACAGATGATCTTACATTAGCGATTAATAGTCTAACTAGATTGGTATCTGAACCATAACGCGCGTAACGTAATAATATTTGTAAATAAAATGATATGATATTTGATTTAAAAAAGTTATTTGTTGCAAGTTTTAAGTGGTGTTAAGGATATATTTTGTTATTTTTATAATATTATGAGAATACATGTTTAATCTAATTTTGGTTTGAATTCTTTGGTCTTTTAGGATTTCGATTCAAAAAAATTAAAGCATCCAAACAAAACAAAACTAGTATATAATGTATGGTTGAATTCTTTATAAAATAAGATTCCAAAATTACCATTTTTAAAGTAATTAACCTTACTAAAAGAACCACTAAACAATATAATTAATCCATATTATTTGTGTAAGATTCCAAAACTTTAATTACGTAATATTATTTATGTAATACTGGTTTTTTCTCTTATCCGTATTCATCTGGAATTTAACATCGAATTAATGTTCTCTGTTAAAATTATAAGTACATGTTTGAGATAATTTAATTTATTTTAATGGATAAAATAACTGTTCAAAAATTATCCATTTAAATATTTTATGTTTTCAACATATAATATTAAAACATATACCTAGAGAAATATTATTTTAGAAATTAGAAATTATTTAATAAATTCATATCTTTACTTCTTTTTATTATATTTTCATTTTTAAATGTATATATTTTTAAATATATAAAACAAATATTATAGATCTTTTTGATTGTATAGGTCATAGGCATAGAATTTATAGAGTATGTTTGATAATCGGGATACTGATTATTTAGACATATTTATATTTAATAAAAAAATTGTTTATTGTACTAATGGCATATAATGTAAGATTTAACAGATTTAATGTTAATTTTTAAGTATACTTCGATATCAAGATGAGAACATTAGATGCTAGCACTGAGTCACTCATCATTTTGGTTTCCACACATACTTTCCATATCTAGTATCAAATATAACATACATACATATAAAAAACGTACAAAATAAAATTTTGGCCGCTATTTAGAATTATAGTGTATGGTCCCCAGAGAGATCAAGAAAGATATTTGTTGTCTCCTGTCCATGAAGATAAACAATAAACACAAATGCATAAATATAAAATTATAATATGCCGTTTTCCTTAATAATCTGCTGAACAATAATAATACTATAATGTATTGTTTCTTTCTCCAATTTTGTTTGTTTGTCAAAAAAGATGAATTATATTGAAAAAAATGATGAGGCTTTACAGAAACAATACAATAATAATCTTCAGAACAATAATACTATAAAAGTCGTGTCTTGTTCCTTTCTCCAATTATTTTTTTGTTTGTTAAAAAGCTGAATTTTATTGAAAAAATGATGAGGAGGCTTTACAGAAATAGTACAATAACACTATAATAATCTTCTGAAAAATAATACTATAATTGTCTTGTCGTGTCTTGTTCCTATCTCTACTTTGTATATATATAGGTGTGTCGTGTAGTGACTTGAACTGTGTTACTTCAAATAGTCGTCTCTCATAATCCATGTCCTTCAGATCAGTAAACGGTTCTTGGAATCTATCTTCCATTTCAATACTGAGAACCTATAGAACTCTGACTGGTGAAAATATTTTTCTTTCTTAAATAACTGAAATTCGCATATAACTGAACTCTGAGTAGTGTTCGGAAAAAATTGTTGAGAGTTTAGCATAGTTTTATTCCTTTTGGGGGTAAATTATATAGCTATACAATTTACATACAACATGATCAATTTACATAGCTTATTTTTTAAAATTGTATTTAAATATTCTAAAATTATAGCTACTCAACCAATTATATACAACATAATCAATTTGTAAACAACAAGCTTTTCTCGTCCTGATTTCGTTTTGATGTATAGTAAAAAAATAGAAGAAAAAAAAAACATAAACTCTACAAGTCAATAATAGTAAAATATGGAACTTCGTCGGAAAAAAAGAGAGTAGAATATGGAATAACATACATTAGTGAACCTACTTCTCACAGTGAGGATGAATTATTATAAATTTGATCCGTTGTTTATTTTTTGTCATTTTCTTGAATGTCATATTTGGGATTCATGTCCTATAAATAGTATCAAGTTAATCCGGTTCCTCATGGGCCAAGAGATATCTGATTGGAAAATATCTTATAGTTATCGTTTTCATAAACATACATCCATTGATTTTAATGCTGCGTGGAGATGGACCAACATGTTTTTTTTTCTTGCTTTGGATTTTTGATTCATGTCTTAACAATCTATGGAGACTTCTGTTGAACCATAGGTTCAAAAGATCAAGAATTTACGGTTTAATCGAGTTAAAAACTAAGGTTTAGAAAATTAAATGTTTTATCGATTGTGATCGAAGTAACAAAAGAATTTAGAATTTTTAGCAAGAAGACAAAAAAAATTATAGAGTCTAAGTCTTAGGTCTTCTCCGCGATTTCCAGATGTTTTGAATGTTGGAAATGCTCCTTTATTTATAGTAATTCCTGATCGATTTAGGTCGGCACAGACTTCTTAACTAGACTTTTGCAAATTGGAGGCCAGTGATCAAAGTTTCGTACTCTGCTTCATTATTAGTTGGCTTGAAATTTAGACGAAAAGCATGTTTGAGTGTTTCACCGGTGGGCGATCTGAGTTAAATGTTAATTCCACAACCTTGTTGTGATGCAATATCGTCGACGTGTAGTTCCCATGTTTTTTCGAGTTCATCTGGATCAATGATCTCCTGAGGTAGTTCGATCAAGAAGTCGGTCAGTACTTGAGATTTGTGTGCTTTCTGTGGTTGATACGTGATATCATACTCACTGAGTTCGATTGCCCACTTGGTTAGTCGATCTGACTGACTTGGAGAATAAAGAACCATTCTGATATTAACGTCGGGGAACACGATGACCGGATGAATCTGGAAGTAAGGTCGGAGTTTTTGCGCTGATGTGACCATTGCAAAGGTGATTTCTCAGAGGGCGAATATCTTGTTTCTGCGGCTTTGTTGACGTAAAAAATTGGTCACTGTTCACCATGTTTATCTTTGATTAGGACTCTGTTGACTGCCATGTCGGAAATGGCGATGTACAAATAGAAAATTTCGCCATCATCTGGCTTATCAAGGATGATAGGTAAGTTTTGAGTTCTTGGAACGCCTTCTCACATTGTTTGTCCCACTCAAAACTCTTGTTATTATGCAGCAACTGGTAGAAAGGGAGACACTTATCAGTCGACCTGGCGATAAAGCGATTAAGTGCAGTGATTCATCCAGATAACCGCTGAACCTCTCTTTTGTTTCTTGGAGATGGAAGCTCTAGTACCGCTTAGGATTTGCTTCGATGTAGCCAAGGAACTCTCTTGAGGTTACTCTGAAAATGCACTTAGTCGGGTTTAACTTCATGTCATACTAGTTAAGTATTTTGAAGCAAGTGCGCATGTGGCCTATGTGATCTTCTGCTCGTAATGACTTAACCAGCATATCGTCGATATAAACTTCCATGGATTTACCGAGCTGGTTGGCGAACATCCGGTTGACCAATCTCTACAGATTACCCCTATGTTCTTTAGACCTAAAAGCAGTACTTTGTAATAGTAAGTCCCTCGATCTATTATAAATGCTGTTTTCTTATGGTTGTCAAGGTACATTCTGACTTGGTTGTAGCTAGAGAAAGTGTTCATGAAAGATAGTAGTTCGTTTCTGGCCATGGGTTTGACTAGTCGATCTATGTAAAGTAGAGGAAAGCAATCCTTTGGGCACGTCTTGTTAATGGCTATAAAGTCGACATAAACTCGCCATTTACCGTTCTTCTTCTTAACAATGACTGGGTTATCCAACCACTCAGGATACTTAATTTCACAGATTGACCGGATTTTAAGTAGTTTGTCGACTTCTTCATTTACTGCTTTTGCACGTTCAACACCGAGCTTCCTGCGCTTTTGCCGAACTGGCTTGTATGTTGTATCGAGGTTAAGTTCATGAGTTGTGATGTCAGGGTCGATACCAATTATGTCTTTGATGGTCCATGCAAAAATATATGTGTTTTCCTTAAGAAAGGGTTCGAGCATGCTTTGAAGGTCACTGCTGACCTGGGAACCAATTCCGACTAAACGGTCTGGGTGAGATGGGTCCAGCTATATCATCTCGACTAATTCTTTATTTGACTTTAGAGGTTTAGGTTTAGTCATGTCGTATCTGCAATTTTTTTCGGTTATTGTATACATTATCAGTGGTGGAGTTCAAAGTTTTTTTTTTACGATGGAGCATGTTCAAAATACCGCTTGATTTCCTCTGATGGTGAACATATTTTATCCCAACGAGAACGCGGAGACTGATGATAGTTTGATGCTACTGCCCTCATTTTGTGAATCCATGGAGTTTCCATGATGACATTGTATACGGCCGCCCGGTCTATAACCATGAATTTTACCGTTTTGAGGATGTTACTTGGTAGACTAAGAGTTGAATCGTGTCGACTGTTGTTACTTATTTGCTATAAAAACTGGTGAGTTTGCGTGTGTTCGGTTTTATCTGGAGTTAGGAGACACCTATTTTTCAGTGTTATCTTGTATATTAGATCAACTGAACTACCGATATCGATGAGCATTTGTGCTACGTTACAATCGCCGATAGCTAGTGTGATAATGAGTGGATCGTCTCTGATCATATGAACTTGGACGGGCTGCTTCCACTTAGTGGCAGCTTTAGCTTTTCGTTGATGCTCTTTGATCAATCTGAAAGAGTCATTTCAGGAGTTTAATCCACCTAATATGACAAGAACATCTCGCCTTTTCTTGGAATTACTGCCTTGTGGATGTTGTTCTTCTCTATCCCTTTTAGGTTGTTCATCACGATGATTATCGCGGTGCTCAGATCAACCTGTTGACTGTTCTTGTCGACGATGGTCTTGTTGACGCTGGTGTTCCGATCATAACATGTCTATAGATCGGCTCTGTCTGTAATCTCACCATCTTTCATGGTAGGGTATATGGATACATCGGACATCTTTCTCTTGCGCATTTTTTGAACAATTCATTTTAGAGTTGTCGATAATTAGAAGTCGAGTGTCCTGATATTGCGTGAAAGTTACAATAAGGAGTTATATTACTACGTTGGTACTCATCGGATCGTCTGAACTCTTCTACCTCTGGTCGACTACGCTTTGCATTCTGGTTAAATATATCCCTCAGGTCGGATATACTGGTTTCAGGGTGGAGGTCGCTGCTCATTGCTGATATGATAAGTGGCTTCGATTTTCTTTCCTTTGTCATCCATATAGTTTTTGTAATGTTGTTGAGGTTCATGATATGTTTTTTTGTTTATCTTTGGACGAACTTGGGATACGCGGAGCATATCATTTTTGCAGGGAGTCGCGTTTCTCTTCAATGTTGATGTAAATAGTAGCTCGATGCAAGGCGTCCTCCAGAGATGATGGTTTACTTGAAATTAGGGTTTTGCAATAGCGTCCATCATACCATAAACCTTTTTCAAAGCCTCAATTTCTGATGTGTCATCCATTGTCATTCTGGATGCTATAACTTTGAAGCAATATATGTACTTCTGTAAGCTTTCACTTTTCTCTTGAGTTATATTCTATAGGTCGGTACTTGATTCTCCTCGAGGGATGAGTATTGAATACTTCTTCATCAAGGCCAGAGAGAGGTCGTTGAAAGAGTCGATAGTGTATGGTTTCAGCTTAAAGAACCATTGGAGTGTGGCGCCGCTTAACTTCTCAACGAACAGTTGGCACAGAACTGCATCATTCTCCTCTTTCGATAAACAAGCTCGACCAATGGCGATTGTGAAGGCGGTCAAGTGGCTTATAAGGTTTATCGTTATGGGAGTTGTTCCATCATAGCTTGGTACTTTGATCTTGTCGAGTCAGCTCATATCTGGTCCAGATATTCGCTCTGTAAATTACTGGACTTCCTCGAGAACTTTATCGATTCTAGTGCCGAACTAATTGGTTTGTGCATATGTGACTTCATTGCTTTGATGGTTTTGACGAACTCCGCCTCTCTTGCTCTTGTGCTGGCAAGCTCGTTGTAGAGGGCCTGAGGGGTTAGCATATGGAGAGTGGCGACTTGGTTTAGATTAGAATAAATAATCCAAGCACGTAGGTCGCTGGCGGATTTCTGGAAACCGTTGTTTGTTTCTCAGGTTTGTTGGTCGCCGAGGTTGCTAGGTCTGTTAGTTGTTGCAGCGGTGTCTTCCTTAGCGAATTGTTTGGTGAGCAACTAGATTATGAGGGACAGATCGATTGCTTGTGAGGGTTTTATATGGATGATTGTTGTGGTGTTGGTAGGTGGTTCGTTATTATTCGGCAGTGTTGCGCCATTAGTAGCACCGATCATAGAATTATCCACGAGAGATAGATCCTGGAAGTTTTCTGGTGGGATCTGGCCATCAGGACGGATGATACCAGCTTCTCTATCCCTCTTTGAGCTAGGTTTTTTTTGTAAAGTTTTCACAGACGGCGCTAATTATTGAACCGTAGGTTCAAGAGGTCAAGAATTTAGGGTTTAATCGAGTTAAAAAACTAGGATTTGGAGAATCGGATGTTTTATTGATGAGTGTGATCGAAGTAACAAAAGAATTTAGAGTTTTTGAGTAAGAAGATAAAAGAATTATAGAATATAAGTTTTAGGTATTCTCCATGATTTCTGGATGCTTTGAATGTTGGAAGAGCTCTCCAGCGTGGGGTTCTTAATTGGGATTTTCCTTTTTGTTCTCAGATTTTCCTTTTCTCTTAATGCTTTCTTTTTCTGAACAGGTTTCCCTTTTTAGTATTTCGGTTTTTCAGTTTTCATAGGCGAAAACTAACTGAACTTTTACAAATGAGTATATCTTGATTTGGGTCAGGTTTAAGGTAGGGTTCTAAACCGGATACCAACAATTTCTCCCATTGAAATATAATTGAAATTTAATACTCCCTCTGATTCAAAATATAAGATCTTTTAGAGAAAATTTTATGTTTCAAAATTTAAAATATTTTCTAAATTTCAATGCAACTTTTACTTTATCTAATTATAAAGCATATAATTAAAAGAACTTTTGTCATTACAAGATAATACTTTAAATAAAAGTTAATATTTTAAAAAAATTTATTATTTTAAGATGTAAAAGTTAATTTTCTTAAAAAAATATGATTTTATCCAAAACATCTTATATATTGAACAGAAAAAAAGATATTCAAATCAATACTTTAGATTATGTTGTAGTATCATTATATGGTATCTTCATAGATATGGCTTATAGATCTGTGGAGTAGTACTTTATGAAGAGGTAAACGCATTTATATGTCATAAAAAGAGAGAAGGTAAACGCATTTATTTCATTATTCTAAATTTCTAATCATTTTTCACTAATTATTAGGAAAAGTAATTAGTTATGAGTTCTTTGCTATTAATCCGTTTGATAAATGGCTATTTTTCTTTAAACTTTTGACAGTTTTAACATGTTAAATGGTCTGTTCGAAGTGGGATCAGCTTAACCAACAGTAGTCGGCAACCCAAATAAAACAATTAATTAATGCGAAAAATAATAATCTTATATTTTGGGTTGGATTTCCTATTTTCATACTATTAATAGGCGTATCTATAACCTCTGTAATGTTTTCTTTTGGGTAAAAAGAGTTAGATTTAAACTAAATATATAGATAAAATTTTCTGCGATAAAAACTGGAAGATTTTACAAAAGAATCCAAAAGAACAGGTAGCTAGGACCACATCTTTAACGTTTTGCAAGTAAATTAAAGAATGAAATAAAATAGAATTGAATGAATTAACTAAATTAAGAGTCTCCGCCCCATTGTTCACTTAATAAACTATACAATCTTTCGTGATTAAGTAAATACATCTTCCCTAAACCCATTAACAAAAAAATAATACATCTTCAGTACTAACATTATAACCCATTTCTTAATCAATCCATCTTTACTAACATTGGAGGGAATTTGGCCAGTTGGGTGTGTTAATCTGATGACATATCGACACGTCTCAATGAGTGTTAAAAAAGGTACAAATATTAAATCAGAAGAGACAGACACATTTTTGCGATTATTGATCACTGTAATCAGGAAAAGTGAACCTGACAATTTCTCAAAACCCTAAAAGCATAGGAGTTATATATATTTAATTGTTTATGCTGTATTAATGTATGTTAAAGTAAGAAAAGAAAAAATTTAGTTCTTATTTGGCCCTTAGTTGGACACGAACTACCTGTTTGATTACCAACCACATGGATGGATGATATAGAAACTTGAAATAAATAATTGGCAAAACTATGCAATTGGCAAGCGCCTGAACAAACAGAAGATTCACAACCACATGTCTAGGAAACATATGGCTGGGCTTTTCTAAAATATAAGTAAGTAAAATTTATCAAAATAAATAAAAAATAAAATACAAGTAACTTATAATTATTTTTTTTTGGTTTTCTGAAAACAAAGTACAATTTTGAAAAATAAATAAATAATTTTAAATAAATCTAGCCACACGCATGTATCAATCTTTTTTCATTGAACACCGTCTTCTCTTTAACCTCCAAAACATTTATAACCGTTAGCAAAATTATGGTTACCGCTGGGACGTATATGTATCTCTTTGGTGACATTAATTAAGACATATCATGTTGCTTTGACAAGGATTAGAGACTTGCAAGAAGAAGAAAATTTGACTTTCTTGGATGATTCAATGGCAGCATCAGAGTCAGATGTTGATACATGTCAAATTAACTATTGATTTTGATTTTTAACTTCATTACACTGCTTTAGCGTCAGATATGATCACCTGACTGTTACATACAAATTTATACATAATGTCCCTTTTTCATTAGTACTTAATTATACATTCTATACATATATAAACTTTTAACTTTTATACAATCTATACAACCTTTTTCTTTACTTATTCAATGTATATAACCTGACCAGTAAAACGTATGTGTGTGAGTGAGATTTAATTGAAATTTATGATACTCGAAGTATGATTTAACTCATACACACACATATGCATAGGTCACTCAATACTTAAATAATTTTTTGTTTCAGTAATTCATACATACACTCTACTAAATTTGAATTTAGTTAGTGACAGCGGAAACATAAGTATAAACCAAAAGAAATAATACACACTTCGATTATCGGATCATAGTGGTTATAATAGCAAAAAAATGTCACATAGAGAACAACCTATTTCGTTAACTTTTGTTTTTCTAGTGTAGATGAAGTAAGAAACCTTACATATTTATGACAATATTTTTAATTATATACATATTACACCCTTTTATCAACACAAACATATAGTGAATGAAAGGAAAAACAAATTAATACTTCAGACTTCACTAAATACTAAACAAATCCCACTAAAAGTTGTCTCTTATCTCTGGTTATTGTCCTGCTTTCCCAAACCAAAAATCTCATTTTCTCTCTTACCATTGAATAATATATATACAAAAGTTGCAAATTTCATAGTTAATTTCTTATGAGTTTAGATCTGGATATGCCATCCAGCTATGTACAAACAAACAATGTCCCTTATAATACCCTCTGATCTATCTATGCATATTTCTGGATTTCTAAGAACAAAAGCAGTATAAAAGAAGTTTCCAATCTCAAACTCAGATCTTAGATAAACAAAATTAAAAATCTATTCATGAAGTTGTTCGTATGCATATATAATCAAAATATAAGAGACAATCACAAGAGAAAATAGCTAGTAAAAACCCTAACCCCAAACTTCAAGAACTCCCCAAATTAAGCCCTAATTCAAGAACACTCCAAAAACAAATGTGACAAAAATTGTTAAGTAAGATATGTCTTCTTGAATCTTGAAAAGTGGGAATCATTCGATTAATTAGCAAATCATCTCAAACAAATGACCATCAATCATGAGAAAAGAAACAAAGATGATTAACATAAACGTGAATTCAAAGAATCCAACAAGAAACTAAACCGATATCAATATCGATCAATAGCTCCACAAACTCTCTCCGTCAGAATTCTCCGGCGAATCATCCGTCGGAGGAGATCCAATCCACGGCGGAGCCACCATCATCCCCTTGGCCATATCCGCTAACAAACCAGGCATGTTCAATAGCTCTTCTTCATCCACAAACTCCGTATTTGAAGATCCCGCCACATCACAAACTTCCTCTTCTTTCTTTTCATCTCCCTTCACGGCCGCAGCATTGGTACCCGCAGCCGCAGCAGCCGCGGCTGCTGCCATTCTGATATGAATCGCCGAGGAGGAAAGCGGGAGAGGGTAAGACCCCACTGAACCAGGGAAGTTCAAGACAGCATCTCCGCCTTTAAGAGCTAACGCTGCCACGTCATAAGCGGCCGCAGCCATCTCCGGCGTTGAGTAAGTTCCAAGCCAGACACGTGTGGTCTTTTTAGGCTCTCGGATCTCAGAGACCCATTTACCATTCCGGCAACGGATTCCCCGGAAAACAGGATGATTTTTCCGGCGAGAGATGTCGGCGTCAGTGGCCATTAAAGTGTTAATAACATTACCACTTGTAGTAGAAGAAGCAGCCGCAATTGAAACAGTAGGAGTAGTAGTGATATCAAGTGGACACTGGTCATTACACGTGGCAGACTTAGAGAGGCTGTCGCCGCACGTGGGAACTGGCACAATAGTAGCTGCCGATGAAGAAGCTTGGCTTATAGCTTTACGTTCAGTGATAGGATTTTTAGGGTCAGCCATAAATATAATATTATTTGTGAATTTTTTTTTTTACTGCAATATAGTATATGCGAATTTATATCTGTTTATTATAAAGAGACAGATACAGAGAAATGGATTAGCTAGGGTTATAGTGAAAGAGAAATTAAGGTTTATAAATCTGAGAAGAGAGTGCGTGGTTATTGCGTGGGGTTTCCCTAAAGTGTGTTTTGTTTGTGTTTGTGTTCGGTGGGGATACTTTTTGTGATAGCTGTAAGAAAAAGAAAGTAATAAAATCGAATTTTGTTTTTTTTTGGTTTACTTTTTTATTGGTTAGACTTTCTTTTTTTGTGTATAGTCAATCAAGTTGGATAATTTGGATACAGACACGTACGTAGTGCGGCGACGGTTTTTATACGAAACCCAATAACATTTTTAGTTTAGTTTTGACTTTTGAGTGACAAAAATCAGATTTTTATTGAGAAAAATGAGACAACAATGTATATTTTCATATTCAAATTAATTTACGGGTTCAAAATTTAGTTTTAACAAAAAACTGTAAATCTTAAATCTATAAATTACTTTGAACATGAAAATATACAAGATTTAGTTTTAACAAAAGAAATATATAGTTTTAGACATGTAATTGCGATGGATTAAACATACAGATTTTTTTGGTTTTACATGTAGAAAATTTTATTGAAGTTTACAAAATTTGAAATTTTTAGATATCTACTATATATTATCTGAAGTATTAGTGCTGACATGTCAAATTAACAACTTTTCAGCCTTTTTTATTTATTAATTCAGTTTTTTTTTATATAACAGTTATTCAATTTGACAAACACTCATATTTGAATTATTTTCTTTATTTGATTAGTTTTATTCTATTTGCCAAATCCTCATATTTAAATTTGTTTTCTTATTATATTAGCACTATTTCATATCTCAACAATTACATCTATTTACATTTAGTTACATTATATTTAAATAATTGAAACAAAAAAAATATTTTCCATAAATAATGATCATGCAATTTTTTTAGTTACGAAACAATAAATATGTAATCAAACACATCACCTTTGATATCTTTAAACTTATTAAAAATTCATAATACATTAATCAAATATATATATATATACTATAAATAAGACTATTAATATAATTGAATAACATAAAATCAATCTGTGCCATTATATATATATATATATATTTGCAATAAAGTATACTATAAAAACATGACCGAAATATTTGAATATTGACTTAGAATTAAACATGACTCACAAGTCACAAATAATAAATTCAACAATAATAAAATTACTTAGTATTTGATATTGGAAAGTTGACCGAAATATTTGAATATTGACTAAAATCTTAAAAATTAAAAGAAACTAATTATCTCAAATTACTGTCTTTCCTAATTAAAACTTCCCTAATTATATATATTGATTAAGTTTTGTATGTGCAAATGACAAAACTTAATAAGACAACAACAAGAATCACAACACAGCTTCATCAAACAACCAAACCATGAAGTCATCACATATAGCTCTAATCTGCATAGTCATGCTCTCCCTCTTTGCTTTGCATGAATGTAAGCACATAACTTTTTTCTCAAATATAATACATGTATATATACATATATATATATTTTATAACACGAATGTCTCTCCTTTTTTTCATCCTCAATGTTTGGATTGTTTTTAAAATCAAGTCGATGTGTAGGTGTGAGATGGAGGTTAAAGAGATGAAGAGATCGAACTCCATAAACGCTGAAACGTGTTACTTTGGCCCTTGCGATGCTTTGGTACCTGATTGTTGGTGCTGCCCACATTTACATCAATGTTGGAAAGAGAGCCAAAGCTATTGTAACGATCAATGTAAAATAAAGTCCTTAAAAGTAAACCATTGATAAACAATGTACTGATGCTGCCTATCCAATTTTCGAATTTTTTCAAGCAGTCTTATATTACTTGCTTGTAATATTTCTCTTTATTTAGTATTTTATTTCAATTAAATAAATAGACGTCTAGCAAGGAATAGACGTTTCTGGTATGTTTGCTTAATTGCTTCAATGTCTGACAAGCAGTACTTAACAAAATATTTAAATCAGGTTAAAATAAATAAAGTTAGAATTAAAAATAAAAGATCATCAAACTATTGTAATTATTTTTTTTAGTCAAAATATTTCAAAATTACATTTTTGACTAAAGAAATTATAATTGGCATATATAATTCGATTTCTATCAATTATGTTTTTTTTTCTATATTTCAATGGTATAATTCATAATAATTCAAATTTTCTACTAAACTCATTTTTCTTCTTACAGCTGAGAAATTGAAATCGAACCAACTCTGAACCAAAAACTTTAATTTCTTTGGACTAAAAGTAATTTTTTTTTATCAAAAATAAAATAAAATTGAACCACAATATACCAAATCAAACTTGAACCGAATTTAACACGCTGAAGGCTTAAAATTACTGATTCAAATATTTCAAGATATTTGAATGAGTTTCCTTATTTTATTAGCCTTATTTCATATCTCAACAGTTACATCAATTCTCATTTAGTTACATAATATTTAAATAATTGAAACAAAAAAAAAATTTCCATGATCATGTAATTTTTTAACAAAAAGATATGTAGCCACACACATCAAATTTATAATCTTTAAACTTATTAAAAATTCATAATACATTAATCAAATATGTATATATATATATATACATATATACTATAAATAAGACTGTTAATAAAATTAAATAGCATAAAATCAACACGTGCCATTAATAAAATTAAATAGTATAAGATTTGTTTGTGCATGCACATGCTCTTACCTAGTATACAATAAAATACTGGACAGAAAATTCATGTCATGAATTAGATGCATCATTCATGTAACTTTGGTAGCTAGATTCATGTCAAGAATTATTCAAAATTTCACTAATTCGGACAAAGGTAAAATCAAAGCTGGATATTTCGGATAAGTTTTGAAATTTCATAAATTTTTGGTGTAATTTTGAGTAGTTTTGTATTTTTTTCTTTAAAAAGATTTTGGATATCATTATGTTTAGTTTAGTACAGTTTTGGGTTGAATTCAATATTTTAACAAAGTATGTTTAATTTAAAATTTTTGCAAATAAACTGAGATTTTAGAAAACGTACATTAGTTTCGATTGTAGTTTATTCGGGTATGGGAAAAAAAAAACTCTTTATTTGGGCCTATATTTCTTTTGATAGGTTCGTTGGATATGAAATTGAATTGAACACAAAATACATGGGGCTCGATAAAATCTGAATCTGAAAGTTAAGTTTAAAGTCTTTAGACCCAATAGCCCAATATTTATTTGAGCCGTACTTATTTTCATAGGTTTGTTGGCCTTATTGGTATAATGTTACTTTTATTTTTTGTTAAAAGGTTTTGTTGAATTAATAAAATCATCTGGTTAATTACATGAAAGAAAAACGAGCAAAAAATAACAATGTTTGTAGTCAAAGCCAGCTCTGGACAAACCGCTAATAATATCCATTTACGTAAATCATCATTTGCACCAAACTTAAAATTAAATCTAGTAAAACTAAAATACTCATCCTAGCCAGTGGAGTTAACCATTTTTTTTGTATAAAGAATTAAAGATGGAGTTAACTATGGTTGGATATAATATTGCTCTTTAAAAAATATAATAACTTTTAATCTAGTATTTTTATATGGTTTCACATGACTTATACGTTAGCTACTTAGCTAGAGCCTGACCAATTGTCACAATAAATCTTTATCGGTATTATGTTAACAATATTTTGTAAACTTATACAAGAAATAAACATATAATCAATAGCTAAAATAGTTAAGAGATTAAAGAATTAAAATATGCGTGAAGCACGCGCAACTGACACTCACTTAACAGTAAACAGTGTTAAGCATTTACTCTATCAAAAATCATTAGACTATTGTCCCCACCCCCATGTGTCTGCTTAGTACTCGTTCCATTTTAAATTAGTTATCGTTTAATATTGTTTTATGTAAAAAATATTTAATTTTTCTGTTTTACCCCTAATTAATGTTTATTTGATTTTATTTTATTGGTTCAGACATAAAAACATAAGGACAAAATTGAAAATTTTATCAAACATATGCATTGAAAACATAAAATGACAACTAATATAAAACGAGTTTTAGATCCAAAACGACAACTAATATGAAACAGAAGAAATAACATTATTAATTTTTTATTTTTTTTCATTGTGTTTTTAGAAGAAATTCATGATATCGATTTCTCCAATTAACACTTAAAACTAACATAAACAGATAATTTTGTCATTTTACAAAATCATTCTGTCTTGTACCTAAAAAAGGTGTCATTTTTTTACAACACATTCGTTTTTCTTCCACAATCACCCTTATTTTTATCATTCTTCTTTGAGGATTCATTTGCCTAAAATGATATATAAGTATATTATAGAGCAGAAAACGCCAAATATCTTTTTTCATAGGTCCGACGTCACAAAAATCCATATTTATTTTTCTTAGTCGTTTCCGTTATTGTAGGAACCATAATCTTTTCTTTTTCTTTTTTTGATATAATAGGAACCATAATCTGTTGTACACTTGTATATATTTTCTGTAAATCTCTTTTGTGAGAAATGCTCTTCATACATCATCGGAGCAGTAACATTTCCTAACTAACATTCAAACCAAAAAAAACATTACCTAACTGCAAATCATTTCTCAATTTTTTTCTTCTTCTTCTTCTTCAAAACTTTGTTTCTAGAGGATCATCTTTGAGTCTTGCATACTACCAAGTACTAATTAGCAGATACGTTAACGAAGCCATTGCATCGGCCTCAATTTCAGTCACTTTGTCTCAAGATTGGTTTCTCTTCTCGTGATGCATCTTGCAGGGGCGTATTAAGATATAAGACTCAGTCATATTACATAGTCACACAATGACTCACGTGCTCCTGTAATTTAGGCTCTCCACAACTTCCTTCTATTAGTTGTTTCCGTTATTATAAGAACTATAATCTGTTATAGGTTTTTAGAGTGGTTTTTAGTTTTAGATTTTTCAAAAATCTAATTTATTATCATTCATGATTTTAGAAAAAGTGAATTCTCAGGGAATCTGGATTTTGATGATTTTTCCATATTTGTGAAGAAAATCAAAAATCTCATTTATAAGAGTTTTAAAAAGATTTTGAAAAAACTAAAATCTACAGAAAATCAAAAACCAAAACAAAAACCAAAAACAAAATACCAAAAAGCAAAAGCCAAAAACCACTAAAAAACTATCAAACATTCATGGCTTATGTATTTTCTATAAATCTCGTTTGATTAAGTAATGAGAAATATTCTTCATAATTATATATATGATCTTGTTATTAACTTAAGCGTCATAGAATCTTCAAAAAACACACCACCAATAGTTTTAAGACAGCTACATGTTTGTTCTCTATTAATACAAAAAAAACAATTTCCTGAGTACACTCGGTCCATTCTAAATATTTTCTTTACAATATATAGTTTGGTGCTAAAAGGAGAGAAACATTCTCTCACATCTGAACTCCAAACATATTGAAGAACAACCAACAACATAAGTTATGGCCGAAACGACCGAAGATTCTACTTCACTAGAAAACTTCTCTTAACGTCGAATATAGAAATAATTTTGTCCCATCTAGAGGTGGAGTAAAAAAACCCTAACTGAAACAAATTCTAACTCCAACCAAAATTTCTCATAACTTAAGCTAATCGAGGCATAGACAACCTTTAAACGCCCAATTAACAGCCAACTATAGATAGGAAAATAATCTAAGAGAGCGAAGATGAATTCAGAATTATACAGTGAAAAGTTAAAATGTTATCCCCACGGAAACCCCACGTGTTATTCGCAGCTAGTTTCGTTAGTTGAATAAATGGCCACGTGCTTAAATTTGACCCAATCAAAAATCCCACTTTTTTTTTGTTAAAGTAAAAAACCCCACTAAAAATCAACTTTACAGAAACCAACATACATAACGGTTAAGTATGTATATATAACGGTTTTTAATGTAAAATAAAATAAAAACGGTTTCCTCCGAAAATTGGAACGTATGAGGTAGGTAGGTAACAACATTTTTCAACTTTTATTGTCTTTTTTCTTTTGATACATGTACATGTATCGTTTGATGATTTATGAATTCTTAATTTCTTATGTAAATAAAATAGATATTTACTCATATATGTTTCTATGATTATTACTGTTAATTTCTAATCGTGTAATATTTTTAAAAAAAAAGTGAGATATAAGAAACCCCAGACTTTCATTAATATATATGTGTATTGTATTCTCCACGAAGAGCACCATGAAGAAATGCAGATGTTAAAATATTCATAAAATTTCAAAGAGATATACGTATTTTTGAAATAACTACAGTTTAATATTTTTCACAGTGAGTCAGTGACACTCAATTTATAGAAAATTAAATTGATTTTTTCATGTAAATAAAACTTGGAAATACATACTACTATTAAAGTCCCAACAAAATAAAAATCAAGTAAAGATGTTTTAAATACATGAATTTTCTTACGATCAAAGTCAATGTTGACAAAAAAAAGACCAACGTCATTTAAAACGGATTTTACAAATGTAATAGATTTTACTGAAAAACCTAAAAATTTTTGCTGAAAATAAATCTATATGTTTCGCTTCAACCAAATACAATACTATGGTAATGGTATTATTTGAAAATGTTAATAGATTAAATATTTTAAAAATATATAAAGATATAAATTGGTAAGGATTTAACAGCTAATACAAAAAGGACGTTATTATTGCCAGCATGGCAGTGGCACCTTTCACCATGTCTTACACGCGTCTCATTCGTACGTAGTGGGTCCCACAAACGTTGCCTATATAGTCTCTTCTCACTTCACTCTTCTTCTTCACTACCAAAAACAGAGCAAATTCAATAAACACAAAGCTTCATTTCAGTTTGATTTCGAGAACCAATTTAAGACAATTCAAGGTAATTTCAGCTTTTCTTGATGTACATTTCACTACTCTGAGTGAAGTTGATTTGATTTTACAAATTCTTTATTTTCGTATTCATTTTACTCGGTTTATAACTATGTTTCAAACTCAAGTAAAGCTTCAATTGATTTCCAATTTACAGAATCCAATAAGATAATTTGTTGAATAATATGTTTTTTAACAGATTTCTAATTCCGAATCCGTCGAAATTTCGGATCTTTCTGCTTTAGCTTTATTGATTTTGTATTGTACTCTGTTTTTAACTGTGTTACAAATTCAAGTAAAGCTTAAATTGAGTTCGAATTTTAAGAACCCAATAAAATAATTCTTGCAAATTTAGTTTCTTTAACCTGGAATCCATCGAAAGTTTGAATTTTTTTAACTAAGCATTTTACTCTGTTTCATCTGAACCAGATCGGAGATGGAAAACGACGATATCATCGTGGCGGAGATGAAGCCGAAAAAGCGTGCAGGACGGAGGATTTTCAAGGAGACACGTCACCCAATCTACAGAGGTGTGCGGCAGAGGAACGGCGACAAATGGGTCTGCGAAGTCCGAGAGCCGATTAATCAGCGCCGAATCTGGCTCGGAACTTATCCAACGGCGGAGATGGCGGCGCGAGCTCACGACGTGGCGGTTCTTGCTCTGCGCGGGAGATCCGCGTGTTTGAATTTCTCCGATTCCGCTTGGCGTTTGCCGGCGCCGGAATCCACCGATCCGGACACAATCAGGCGCACGGCGGCAGAAGCAGCGGAGCTTTTCAGGCCACCGGTGTTTAGTAGCGGCATTACGGTTTTGCCCTCATCCAGTTATGGTGGTGAGATTGCCAGGACGGACGAGGGAGTCGCCGGGTTGATGATGATGCTTGCGGAGGAGCCGTTGATGTCGCCGCCGAGATCGTACATTGATATGAATACGAGCGTATACGAGGAAGAAGAAATGTGTTACGAAGAGTTGACACTTTGGAGTTACTGAAAATACGTATTTATCGATACGTATATAATATAATGTAATGTATTGTATGTATGTGTGGTAAGTAACTTGGATTTTCCCGGGGTTTTTAAGGTCCTCTGGGTAAGATAGAAGGCTCTAAGATGGAATAATTTTGTGCAAAGATTCTTGGAATCTTTTCGTGTTGTGTTATGTTTTTTTTTTTTTTTTTTTTTTTTTTTGGGTGAGGCAAGCCTTGTAATGGTTTTGCTTTGCTTTCGTATATTTTGCAAAATAAGTGGGCGTAATGGGCTTATTTATGAAAGGTCCTGTCTCTGATAAATGTATTTTTGTGAGTAGTACAAAGTGTATAACTACCATTTATTAATGTGTAGAAGTTTTATTATAAAAGCATCTAAAATATTACTGTAAACAAAATATATATATATATATAGTTTCACCTTTTTTGGTTAGTATAAAACTAATAAATAAACATATGTTTGCACTAAATTTAGTAAAACATACGGAAAATAAACATAATTTATACTGAAAATTGGAGGAATAAGAGTTTAAATAAATTTTCAGTTTTTTCCGTTAGCTTGTTTTAATAGTTTTATACATTTTGAGTATGAAGATAGGAACGACTTTCAAATGTGAGAGACAAGCAATAGTGGCTCTTATTAACGATACAACAAAACTTGTTATAAAGCTGCATTTTCACTCGTATTCACCCGTCTATAAATTTCCAAACTATTTTAAAATAATGTGACCCGAAACTATTTTAATACAAATTTGAATTTTGATATGGCTACAAAACTTAATAACAAATCATCTCTAAATTATTTGACCTTGTTTGACCTTGTTTGACCTTTAGTTGGCTTTGGCTGTTTGAATTGAAGTCTGTCATGGATCCCAATCTCATTGACCTATCCTAATCACTCATTGGTACTCATGACTCATCCTATAAACATGCTAAGTATTTAGTTCGTGAGCAAAGATCAGAGAGTACCTTATAAATAAATTGATATAAATTCTTGTTCATGTGCGTAAAATATTTTCCTACGGATATTATTTATCATGTATTTTGTTTTGTTAAATATTATTTCTCGTGTAATGAAGCAAAACCAAGAGTTATTAAAATTTATGATAACTTATGAAATTTTTATAGATTCAGTTTGTATCAGTCATGTTCCACTTGTATCAGGTTGTATAGGTTCCCTCCCCTCAGTTTGCTTCTTCTTAGTGTGGCTATTTACTAGTTCTTGGGGTCTGTTAATATGGTATGTGGTACTGTTGGGCTTTGCTTCTCTTCAGGTCTAGTGGTGGATTCGTTTCTTTGAAAGTGTTGTGCTTTGCCTAGTATTTGTGATCGGAGGAGGTTTCTGAGTCCTTTGGTTGATCCTCTTATTAGATTAGTTTTTCTCTCGACATGTTGTGATCACTAATCTTCGTAGATAGAAAATTCTCTTCCTACGTCGTTGATCGTCAATTGGTGGTGTTAGCTCACGGCTGTTCATTGATTTTGTTGAAAGTTCATAGTTTGAGTTGAAGCATATTCCTTTTAATATCCTTCCGTATTGATTTACCTTCAATAGAATGCCTTTTATCAAAACAAAAAAAAACTTATGAAAGTTTTTAGATTTTCTGAAAAGTTTTTGAGAGCTTTCACAAGTTTCTATGAATTTTAACAATTTTTTGAAAATATTCACATATTCTAAGAAAAACATTCACACGATAAGAAAATTTTAGATGAAACGTTTTTGTTTTGTTGCATAATGCTTACATACATCTTTTTAGGAATAACCAAACATGGTTTTTGTAACATTACATGCGCTCTCTGAATTTTCTGAATTTTTTTGTAACATTACATTTTCTGAATGTTTTTGAAGTGTTAAAAAACTTTCATTAGGTTTTTGAAAATTTCTGGTGTTTTTCTCTGTAATAATAACATTGTTCATCTTCTTCATTGTTAATGGTTAACTTTTATTTTTATTAATATCCAATTCCTAAATAATTTAGGTAAATGTACCAAATTACCTAATTGATGTAGTTAACTCATACAATCTATTAGCGTAAAAAACAGATATCAACCTTTTGGATTGATGATCTATGATCTATCCGTCTTCTTAGAAACTACTCTTAGATGATTTCTACATCATTACACAAGACATTTGTCTGTTAAAACTTAAAACCCTTTCGACACAACGAAAACAACATTTTAACATATCAGCAAAATACTCCTTAAAACTCTATTGGCATGACAGTCGAGAAAGTAAAAAAAAAACTTGAAATCCTCTCAACATGAGACAAAAGACTTCTTAAACAACATATTAATGGGCTTTTTAAAGCTCATTTGGACAAAAGATATTCTAAAAATTAAAGGCCTATACCTTTAGAAGACGTGTTTTTTTTGTTTTCATCAAGGAAATGGATTTTTTTTTTTTGTTTCTGACAGTTTTGTTTACCACTTTGCTTGTCTTTTTCCTCTTTTTGTTGATTAATTATCGAGAAATATGAATTCTCCATCTCTGTCTCCTTCCACTGGTTTCTTTCTAATTGTTTGTTTGCTATATATTCAGCTTTCCAATGCTGTATTGGATAAAGCAATGTTTTCTTAGAGAAATAAATGGCAACCCCGAAAACAAAATTTGATACAAATAATAAGGCCAGGATGTACTATTTTGACCCAAAAAAAAGGATGTATATATTATGTTTTTCTTTGTTAAAATGTATATATTATGGTGATACCCTTTTTAAAGAATAATATTTTAAAAAAATAAAATCATAATTTTTTCATAACCGGAAATATCTTAGGAAAAAATGCAAACTAAAAAACCTAGTTTTCTCTAATATAGCTAAAAAGAACATCACTATAAAATCGATAGATGATCGAATTCGATCACGGATTTAGACTCACGCAGTAAGATCATGTAATCAAGACTTGATCGAGGTTCATGAAGTAAAATCATATATTGTGATTATTTTTTTGTTGTAAAAGCTTCTGAATATATTTTACCGTATATTTTATGCAATAATTAAGAAACAATAATTAGAATTCCATACTAGTTTACCTAAAGATGCGAAGGGTTCGTTTCCCAATGTTAAAAATTAATTAAAAAATATTTTTTTAAATTTCCCTTTCCCTTTTTGTTGTTGCCAGTGACTATGATCCAATGGTCACAAATGGATCACCATACCAAAGACAAACGTGGTCTTATTATATAGCTAGAAAAAATCAGTATTTGTTATAAATCATTGTAAATTGTCAAACTTTACTTCTGTCCTATCAGACCCATATCCGATGAGAGTTAAGACGGTTTATATTTTTCCTATTCCGAATAGAATTTACCTTTTATCTTTTGTATTGATTCCTATATAAAGGTTCTATTGGAACCTCATTATCGATAATACAACACACAAAATTCTCTCATAATTCTCTCTAGTTTACAACACTCCCGGTCTCAGCTTGGAGACATGCAGTTTTACATGCAGCTGAACTAATTCGCATGAGGCCATCTAGTGAACACAAATATTCCCCATCACAATTGCTAACGGGTCATGAGCCAGACATATCCCATCTTAAGACATTTGGATGTGCCATATATGTACCAATTGCTCTACCACAGAGAAGTAAGATGGGACCTCAAAGGAGGATGGGGATATATGTTGGATATGATTCTCCCACCATAGTTAAGTATCTTGAGCCAACCACGGGTGATCTATTTAAGGCCAGGTATGCGGATTGTCACTTTGACGAATCCAACTATCCAACATTAGGAGGAGATAATAACATACTGGTAAAGGAATTTACATGGAATCAAACATCCTTAACATGGCAAGATCCTCGGATTAAAGAATATGAAATAGAAGTCCAAAAGATTATACATTTACAAAAGCTAGCTAATCAATTTCCAGATTCATTTGGTGACCCGAAGAGAGTAACAAAGTCATATATACCAGCTGTTAATGCACCAATAAGAATTGATATCCAAAAGGGACACAATCAAGTTGCTACAGAATCTAAAGCGCGCTTAAAGAGAGGTAGACCATTAGGTTCCAAGGATAAGAACACTCGAAAATCAAAGAAAGGTGCAATGGGAGAATCCGAGGTTATTGAAACCCTAGACATGAATGAACTAAAGGAACCAAACATTGATACTCGGGACGCCGAGCTTCAAGGTCCTGAAGTTCTTGACAATAATGAGATCTCAATAAATTATGTCATGTCTGGAAAACAATAGAATAGAAAGAATGTCGACATTGATGAAATATTTGCATACAAGGTAGCACTTGACATTATGGATATAAGCGAGGATCTAGAACCCACGTCAATATTAGAGTGCACTCAGAGAAAAGATTGGATTAAATGGAAAGAATCTATAAATGTGGAGTTAAATTTATTAAGGAAAAAGAATGTATTTGGTCCTATAATCCAGACACCTCTTGATATTAAACCAGTTGAACACAAATGGGTCTTTGTGAGGAAAAAGAATGAAAATAATGAAATCGTGAGACATAAAGTACGGCTTGTTGCACAAGGATTCACGCAAAGAGCAGGAATAGATTATGAGGAGACATACTCCCCTGTGGTGGATGCTACAACATTTAGATTCCTAATAAGTCTGGCCATAAGAGAAAATTTGGATATGCGGTTAATGGATGTTGTAACCGCATACTTATATGGTCCACTGGATAATGAAATATATATGAAAGTCTCAGAGGGAATTGAGCTCAAAGATAAAGAAAGTTCTCGAGAACAACATTGTATAAAGTTGAACAAAAGTCTTTATGGATTGAAACAATCAGGTCGAATGTGGTATAATAGACTAAGTGAATATCTAGTCAAAGAGGGCTATAAGAACAACCCCATAAATCCGTGTGTATTCATAAAGAAATTTACTAAGGGATTTGTAATCATCACGGTGTATGTAGATGACCTGAATATCCTAGGAACCTCTGAGGAAATTTTCCAAACAGTCGAATATCTAAAGAAAGAATTCGAGGTGAAAGATTTAGGAAAAACAAGATTTTGTTTGGGGTTACAACTTGAGTACATGAATAATGGAATCCTTGTGCATCAAATGGCATATACAGAGAAAGTACTCAAGAGATTTAACATGGACCAATCTCACCCATTGTCTAGCCCCATGGTTGTGAGATCCCTTGACTTGGATAAAGATCCATTCGGTCCAAAGAAGGATGATGAAGACGTCCTTGGTCCCGAAGTGCCATATCTAAGTGTCATAGGAGCTTTGATGTATTTGGCGAGCCACACTAGGCCAGATATATGTTTTGCCGTGAATTTATTATCAAGATTTAGCTCATGTCCGACCCAAAGGCACTGGAACGGGATTAAACATATACTTCGTTACCTACAAGGAACGAAAGATTTTGGATTATTTTATACTAACCATAACAAAGATGGTTTTGATTGGTTTTGCGGATGCAGGTTACCTCTCGGATCCACACAATGCTAAATCCCAAACGGGATATGTTTTTACTCACGGTGGTACGGCTATATCTTGGCGATCCATGAAGCAAACTCTTGTTGCTACATCGTCCAACCATGCAGAAATCTTGGCGATGCATGAAGCTAGCCGTGAATGTGTTTGGTTGAGATCAATGACTCAACATATTAAAGTGGATTGTGGAATGACCGAAGGAAAGGAGGAACCAACCATATTGTACGAGGATAATGCAGCATGCATAGCACAACTCAAAGATGGATATATTAAGGGAGACAGGACGAAACATATTTTGTCAAAATTCTTCTTCACGCATGATCTACAAAAGGATGGAGAAGTACAAGTTCTACAAGTTCGTTCAAGTGAAAATTCAGCAGATCTATTTACAAAGTCTCTACCAACCTCGACATTCAAGAAGCTAATACATCAGATTAGAATGCGAAGATTGAAAGACATTCAGTGATGTTCGGAACAGGAGGAGTAATGCGTGTTGTACTCTTTTTCCTTATCTCGGTTTTGTCCCAACTGGGTTTTCCGAGAAAGGTTTTAATGAGGCAACATCCAAAGCGTATTACGAGCTCTTAGAGTTATGACATCCAAGGGAGAGTGTTATAAATCATTGTGAATTGTCAAACTCTAGTTCTGGCCCATCAGACCCATATCCGATGAGACTTAAGACGGTTTATACTTTTTGTATTCCGAATAGGATTTACCTTTTATCTCTTGTATTGATTCTTATATAAAGGTTCTATTGGAACCTCATTATCGATAATACAACACACAAAATTCCTCCATAATTCTCTCTATTTTACAACAGTATTCAACTCACGCTATGTCTTTTTATTCAGTATATCTTTCATGAAAAAATCCTTTTTGCAGAAAGCTTATCCTATAAAGCAACTTTTTAAACAGTAGCTTTCCATGCATAAAACTTTATTTTATTAAGATTTCTTATACGTTTTTTTTCTTCATAAATTTTTTTCTTTTTTGGTTTTATAAAGAAGGTTTCTTATATGTAAAGACATGGGACACTGACATTATAATTTTTTTTCTTCACGACCACGTTGTGACTTAACTATGGCGAACCGGATCCAGTCAAGCTGGTTCTATATAAATATATTTAATTATGCATAACGCAATTCGTACTGTCAACCTAAAAAGTGATGTTTTGAAGAGAGATGCCCCTAACTAAATGGACTAGAAATAAACTTAAATTTGTCCTAATTAAATCTAACAAAGAATATTTTATTTTTGATTAAAGACGACCATTTAAAACTTCCAAACAACCAACTCAGTAAAATTCCGAATGGTGCTCTCATGCTAAGACCATGAGGCGGTTAAAGAAGCTAATAAGAAAGTTATAGGGAAGAAAAGATTAGCATGTAGAGGAGTGGAAAAAAAGGGTTCAAGAAACACAATAGAGTTCGTGTCCATTTTTCTCCACGGAGAAGATTATGTCAATCGAGTTTATTGTCTCTTGTACCTAGATTTTTTTTTTGAAAAAAATATATCTAGGTATTTAAAAATACAACAATTTTAATAAAAAAAATTGAGGATTTTATGCAATTTTTTTTATAATTGATTTAAGAAGGTGGTTATGGAAAATTTAATTAATCTTTATAAAGCTATTTTCTAACAATTTTTGTACTTTTGAAAACTATAAAAGTTGGTTTTCTACCTAGATTTTTTGAATGCCCAAGTATCAATAATTTCTAAAGTCATAATACCAAAGATTTGGTGGTTGTAAAAAAATAAAAAAAATTTTGCTTTTGAAACTACTCTTCGAGCTGAAGTTTAAACAATAATCTAAGTTTATGATACCAAAAAAATGTCTAGGTATTTAAAAATACAAAAATCTTAATTAAATAATTGAGGATTTTATGTAAGTTTTTTTACAATTGGTTTAAGAAGGAGATTACAGAAAATTTTAGTCAATCTTTTAAAAGCTATTTTCTAACAATTTCGTACTTTTGAAAACTATATAACAAGTTGGTTTAAGAAAATTACATGATATAATAACCCTAAAAATATATTTGTTGTATCAGTTAAATTACATCAAAAATAAATTATATTAATTTGAGTTAATTATACAGTGATTTTTTACTAGTTTACATCAATTATATAAAATTGATACTAATTTATTTTAATTTGCATCACTTAAAAAGCAAAGATACAAAATAAAAACTAACATCAATTGTTTAAATGATATAAAATTTATATCATTTGAAAATAATGCTAACAAACTTACAAATAAGTAAATGATGCAAAACATTTTTATGTTTGCTTCATATCACTAAAACAAGTTGGGAGAAGAACATTACTCACCATTTTAGAATAAGTTTAGTGAGAGTTCAGATGAAGAAAAAAAATCATAAATGCCAAATAATTATTTTAACATATTTATTTTAATTAAATACTAAATAATACATTAGACTTTGTCAATTTTTAATTTAATATTAGTTATGAAAATTAACTAATTTTACCATCAATTTACGAAGATCCAATCATAATCAGTTATAAACAAATGATATAACTTTATTACATCAATTGTTAGAACTGTAACAAATACTAATATTATTTATATTAAATGATACAAAATTAACATTATTTATTTGTAACTGATGCATATTAACATTAATTACAAAATGATGTAATATTTATTTACATCATTTTTTCGAAAGTCACTTACCTAAATAATGTAAAATTACTTTACATCAAATATACCTAATGCAAATATATAAAATAAGTAATACAACACACTTTTTGTAGTGATTATCAAAAGAGAGAAATGACATAAAATAAATACATTTAATGAGATAAAATTACATTTTTAGCTTTAATAAATTATGAAAAAAATTGTAAAGTGATTGAAAGAAGAGACAACTCCTATATATATATATATATATATATATTTTTTTTTTGTTTTTCTCTCTTACCTATAAAGTACTTATAAAAAGATTAAAGTGATTGAAAGAAAAGATAACTCATAGGTATATATCTTTCTGTTTATTTTATCTATAAAGTATTTATAATATAACATGTCTGGAAGTCTATTTGAGAGAAAAATAAAATAGTTTTTTTGTACATTTGTATCATTCAAGTATAAATTTTTTTATTACAATTTATTTGAGAAGAAAAAAAGAAAAAAATAAGAGAAAGGTAGAAAATATTCCCTTCTATAAAATTAAGGTATTATGGTATATTTCAAACAGTAATTTTAATTTTATTTTTACTATTTTTTAATTTTAATTTTTACTCTCTCTGTTCTATAAAAATAGATATTTTGGAGTTTTCACACATTTTAATAGTAATTTTAAAATATCAAATATTATCTTCTTTTAATGTTATTATTTTAAAATAGTTTTATTTATAGCTATTTGATTTATTTATTTAGTAAAGATAAAACTGGTAAACAACCAAAACTTTTATACTAAAAACATAAAGCTTTTTTCTTTGTGAAAAATATATATATATATATATCTACAACATCCATCATTAATGAATGTAGGGAGTATTAACTAGTCACAGTATGACTCACATCTTTAATTATCTTAAGTATAATTTTGTTCAGTTGGAGGAAAAAAAAGAAGAAGAAAAAATCCGAACATAAACAACACTTTATTTATAATGAAGGAACATAAATATGATATTTATATTTTTATCATGTTACTTATATATTTAATGTTACATATCTAGTTTCTAATTATGTGATGTAAGACATGCATTGTAATATTATATGTGTCGACATCTATCGTTCATAAAATATCAAGTAATTATTTATAGTACTTCGATCCTTCTACCAATCGATGTATTGACATAATGTTCATATCATGACATTTACATATATGATATAGCAAATTATGCCACACATAATTTGTGGATGAACAAACTTTATTAGTTGTAGTTGAGTTTATGCCTTAGAATACTAGTTGAACAAAAAAAATGTTTTAGAATACTCTTTCCGTTTATAAATAAATGTTATTTTTCACACATATTAAAAATAACTAAAATTTATGTTTTACCTTTATTAATATAGTTTATAATTTTTTTATTGGTCAATACATTAGTACAAAAGAAATAAAACTGGAACTTTTATCAAGCATGTGCTTTGAAATTGAAAATCTAAAGTGACACAATCTAAAAAAAAAATCAATCCTAAAATAACATTTATTTATAAACGGAGAGAGTATAATTTTTAGTTTTAAAATAGTGACATGGATTTAATATATTGTTCAAAGTTATAAATATCCAGATTTAATTACTAGTGTACATGTGTTTTTGTTTAGAGTATAAATCTTAGTTTTAAAAAATGATTTGTCATTAACACCCATTCATAGTTGTAGATGAATATGATTAATTGTTGAGGTTGGATTCATATTTAGAGTATAGCTTTTAGTTTGAAATTATGACATATATTAATTAACACAACGAATTAATAAAGTACAAACATAGTTTTGTTCCAGTTTTTAATTAGGTGATGTATGCTCCATTTATATAAATGACTGGTTATTTACCCAATAGTTACGTACGAGTTAACTATTTTAATTGTGTCGATGGGATACATATAAAGAATGAGTTATTCAAATAAGTGGCCTGACATTCCATTTACAAAATAGATGACTAAAAAATTGCTTGTAAAATAGAATACATTCAAAATAAAAGGAAAAAGTAGAAAATGGATTATTCAAATAAATGACATGATACCTTATTTATAAAAATAACTAACCATCAATGACAAACATTATTGTTTTCAAAATCAGATATCATAAGACCATCTCTAACCATACTCCATATTCATTTCCAAACTCTATTTTTGGAGTCAAATCTTCTCCAATCCAATTATATTTTCATTCAAAATAGAGATTTCTAATTTTTACTCCATATTTGAAGTTTTCCATTTTCAAAATACACTAAAAATGAATATCTTTATTTTAAGTTGGAAATAGAGTAGATAAAAACTAAACTCAAAAATAGTAAAAATGGGAGAAAGGATTGGAGATTAAAAAATGATGTGTTATGGTGTGTCAAGTTACATCAATAGCAAAACAAAATACCAAATAAAAAGGAAAAAAAAAATTATCAACTTTAAATATGTTTTAGGGTATTTTTATCCTCTATTGCTATTAAAAAACGTATCTCTCGGCTAATTAAAAACAAATGCTACCATGCCAAATTTCCCTTCACCATTTTCTATAAAAATGTTCCAAAAAGCTAATTGACACAAACCGAATTGTAGTTTAGTACTCTGGGAAACCCACTCATGTAGATCTCTAGCAATTTAGTGGAGACATTCGATCCATATCCACAGTTTCAAGTTGTCTCCATTTTTTTAACCGTGAAAACGTGTTTAAATACATTATAAAAATGACATCCGTATCCATCATCCATGTGAATATAATAAGGCCATGCAATATGTACATAGAGAGAGGCACTTGATAGTGATTAGGGAACAATATATACAGTGAGTCAGAAACAGATCCATAAATCATTTTATAGTGAACCCAAATATCATTATTACAAGTTTGGAATATATATAAAGAAAAAGAAAATTTTGAAACTGAAAAATAAGAAAGTACCTGCAACATCAGAGATCAGAACATGAGATTCTAGTGGGAAATTGGTGTTATTTTTTGCTTCCAAAAATTTGTAAACAAAAAACTTATCATTTACTTACTTTTGTATCAACTTTATTTTCTCTATCGTAAATTGATCTATACAAGTTTGTACATTTTTTTTTCCTTCCAAAATCAGTTAGCTAATGATACCAAATCGTAAGTGGATCCGTCTTATCAAATGTATAGAAATTCCGAATTGATTAATGTACAACCTTAGAAGTTGACAAATTAGGAAAAGAATATTGGATTATAAAGGAATAAAAAAACAACAAATATGTATACCAATTGTCGATTTCATGTTGATGGTTGATCAGGTTCCAATGCAAAACGAAAGAAAGTAGCGTAGAAATACGCATCTTAATTTGTTTTGTTACCTTTTTCTCAATTAAGATGTGAATGAAATCAAGATTTAATTACTTTTATCCTTTTAGGTAGATATTCGAACTTTTTTAATTATATTGAAATAGTGAAAGGAGAACCAAAGTTTATAATTTTATGGTTTGTTTAATTAGAAACTGTGAAAGGTAGATAATAAAAAATATACTCTCTCTATTTCATTTTATATGTAGTTTAAGTTTTTTACATCCAAATTAAAAAAACAATTAAAATCTTTTTTAATCCCTTGTTAATATATAAGACAAAAAAATTTCATTGGTCATAATATTAAAATAATAAAGGTAAAATTTGAATTTTTACCAAATATTTGCATTGGAAATCTAAAACAATACTTAAAATGAAATAAGTTTTAAATTCTAAAAATACAAATAAATTGAAACAGAGAAAGTAATAGCTTTAACTATTATGAACGTAAGCTAACCTTTGACTGCTGTCGTCACACTTTGCGTATGTCTTTTGTACGGTTCTTGAAGACTTCAGGAGAAAGAATAAACCTTCGTTTCATTTTGTTAACTTATCATATTAAAATTTAGTTTAAAGATCCTTTGAATTTAATTTTGAGAAGCAATTGTAGCAACTGGCGTTAAATATGATTGAAGAAAATATATTGTATTTACTTATTTAGTACTAGTATAGTCAAGGTTGGGCCCGCACCAATGGGTCATTAAGTTGTCAAACTATGGTATAATTGTTTTTTTATGTTTTTTAATAATATTCCCAGCATTAGAAGCTAAGCAAGTACTGTATAGTCAATAGTGTATACTGTTAGTTTTGTAAATTAAACTAAACCACGTTCTTATTAAAATGTTTACTGGAACATTCAAGTATAATTACTCAACCTTTTCTTTTACAAACGAACTTCACTAATAAATTGTATGATAAATTGTTTTGACAGCTAACCAATCAAATATATAAGTAAAGATTACACAAATATTATCCTTTTTACCAAAAAAGATTACACAAATTTATAGCTCCAATCTTATAAAAGAAAATCTGGTTTAAAAGTTACATCACGTTTTATACTCTAGCACAAAATTCAATAATAAGATTAGTATAATCTTGCTAATTTTAGATGAATTTAAGATAATATATTTTCCATATGACATGCTAATCAAAACTATAGTTTGAGATTTATAACATTTGAAATAGTTTTAAAGATTAAAAACAATCTTTAAGAGTTTTAATCATATTTTTGGTAAATTACCAAAAGATCGATTATTCTTAATCAAATATTTTGAATGACAAAAAACCGTTTTCTGTTAGAAGGGATGATATATTAAAAAATGATCCTGGTTATGTGAGATTTATGGACTTAGGTCCAAAACTCATAGATTAACAAAAAGAAAAATTAGAACGATTTGAGTTTACAAAAATGCATTTAGAAAATTATAATAATATTACATGACCATGGTATTTAGATATTGTATTGTTAATTAGAAAATTCATCTAAAGCATTACAAAACTAGAAACATAAGATTTGAATGCATGTTTTCCATTAATAATATTATTAATTCTTTTTTGGTCAAAGCATTTTTCCCATTAGGAGCTCTAAAATAGAGCTAAAAATCACTAGTGGAGTTTTAGCCAAATTGGAAATATTTCAAATATACATATATATATATATTATAACTATATATAGAAAGTGTTAATTACTTTTTGTCAGTTTAAAAACTAGTTCCAACCACAGAAACTTATACAGCTAATGAAAATACTTAAATAGGCAGGACTTTTCTTCCCAGTTTCTGAGTTTATATAAATAAGGTAATTTGTTTTAAAAAAAAGAAGTACATATATAATATAATTAAGAAAAAGTAATCAAAACGAGGAAGTAATAAAAAAATCCTAAAGGTAAAGTACTGTAAAGTTGGTAAATAGAAGTACAGGTCAAGGGGTAGTTTCGGTATTTTAACTCCATCTTCATCTTTTTTTTTTCCCTCACATTCCAAAGTCTTATTGGACTTATAGAAGAAGAGATTTTTCATCTTCTCTGCTTTCTCCCTTTTCCCGTTTCCTTTGGGGGAAAAACAAACGGCGGCTTCACAAAAAAAAAGCCTCCGACTTCTATTTTTTTTTTGTTTCTTTCTTCTTAGATTTTGTTTGTTCTTACGATTTCTTCTTCCTTTAAACCAGAGTTAAGAATCAAACAGAGGGCTTTTGTTCTCTGTTTCTCAATTGGATCAACTCTGAAGTGAGATTCTCTGTTCGAAAAACCAAGTAAGTAACTACATTGTTCTATCTTGATTTCCTTCTTGGGTTTTCTTTCGTTTTTTTTACCTTTTCTGGTAATTATGATTTTTGACGTTGAGGTTTTTGATTGATCACTCTCTATCTGATTACTTTCAAGATTTCGTTTCTTTTGATCGATCATTGTCTTTGTAATCTGATTTTGTTTCATGAAACTTGTAGATTTTTGATGATTTGTGAAAATTGAAGCTGTTTTGTTTATGCATGTTCTTATTATAAATCGATTTTCGTTTTGAGATTGTCTTAAGGCGGCTCATGTTTTTCGCAGTAAGGGTTTTTGTGGGGCTTAGAGAAATAATTTGGGAAAAGGTTTTGTTTTCTTTTTGGTTACAGTACGATTTTTGTTTTAATCCATCAAAAATGTGTTTTCAAAGTTTGAACTCTTTTTTGTGTATTTGTGTGTGTTCTGCAAAGATAGAATCTGCTTTTGTCTGAACAGGTTCTCTTTTTCTTTTTGGGTTCATGCTAGATTCTTCAGTAATTCAATTTCGAATCTTTCAGTTTTTTCCAACTTGCTTTTTGATAGGCCAGTCACAGAGACATATTGTGGTGAAAAATCCATCCATTAACAAAAGTTGTCTGTTTCTCAGTGGTCAATATTGATCAGAGAGACTTGTTTTTGGTCTTTGTCTGGTGAGTGAAATGCTAAAGATTGGTTTTTGTTTCAATTTAGTGTCGAAATTGGCATTTTGATGATTTCTCTTCTTGTTCTTTGTCTCTCATCAGTGAGTTTAGCTCTGTTTTAGGAGTTTAAGATACAAAATAAGTAAATTTGAATAATGGTTGTTCAAAGTTCGAACCCTTTTGTGTTTCTGAAATAAGTTTTGCTCAGGTTTGGTTTGGAATAAAGTCTCCTTTATCTGTCTATGATTTTGATTTTCTGGGTTTGTGGTAGATTCTCTGTTATTCAATCAGTAAATTTGATAAATGTGTTCTAAGTTCCAAAAGTAAGTAAATTTTAAGTAATGGTGTGTTCAAAGTTTGAACCTTTTTATGTGTTCTGTAAATATTTCTGAGATAGCATCTCCTTTGTCTGAACACTCCTTTTTTGGGTTCATGCTAGATTTGATCTGTTTTTTGATAGTCCAGTCACAGAGATAGTTTTGTGCTTACAAATTTTTCCAATACCAGAGAGAGTTGTTTTGGTTTTGTTGAGGTTGCTGATAAAAACTAATCACACCCTTTTTGATTGATTTTTCTTCTTGTAGGTAACTCTTAAACCATGGATGACAATTATGAGGAGATTCAGGTACCCATGGGAAGTCTAACATCGATAAGTTTTAGCATCTCGAGTAACAATGATCGAGTAAGTGCTGCCTGAATTATTCTTCCTGATTCGTATGTTAGTAGATTGAGCAATTATTTAATGTAATATTACTTTGTTGTAGGAGAAAATGGCTGCCATGGTTGTTGAAACAGCGAATCAGGTAACTGATGTTCGGCTAGGGCTCCCGAATCCGGATGCTATTTGCAGAACCTGTGGCAGCAAAGATCGAAAAGTTTGCGAAGGTATGTTAAAAGAATACAGTTTTGGACCTTTTGGTGATAGTGTTGCATCCTCTAGCTTCTTTGTGATTAGTTCCCTGATTTTGCTTCTTTTCATTTTGTTTAGGACATTTCGGTCTTATTAAATTCCGGCACTCGATTATTAACCCGTACTTCCTCAAGGAGATATCCGCATTGTTGAACAAAATATGTCCGGGCTGTAAATACATTCGGAAAAAGCAGTTTCAGGTTCAAGAGTCTATTCAAATCCTATTATGTGTCTCCATTGCCGGTTTTGTGTTATTTTCGGAACTGCGTATACTAATGCTGCCTTTGCTTGTTACAGATTACTGGAGACCAGCCTGAGAGATGTAGATATTGCATGGTAAGAGTTTGATTGTAACTAGTATTCTCATTTAAAACTTTGCGCTTCAAGTAATGTTCTGATTTTTGTTTATATTTTTCAGACGAATACCGGTTATCCTCTAATGAAGTTTCGGGTAACTACTAAAGAAGTCTTCAGGCGATCGGGAATCATCGTCGAAGTAAGCGAAGAGAGTCTGTTGAAGCTAAAACAACGCGGAGTATTGGCATTGCCTCCAGATTATTGGAGTTTTTTGCCAAACGATCCCAATATCGACGAGAGTTGTTTGAAACCAACCAAACGAATTCTAACTCATGCACAGGTATAGAAGAGTGAAATGTATCATTCAAGACTCAGATTAGTTTTCTAACTCTATATTTTTCTGAAATTTTCACCTTTTTTCTTGCAGGTTTATGCTCTGTTATGTGGGATTGATCAGAGGCTCATTAAGAAGGATATCCCAATGTTTGACTCAGTTCCTCTGACTTCTTTTCCAGTTACACCAAACGGTTACCGTGTAACCGAAATGGTCAATCAGTTCACCGGAGCTCGACTAATATTTGTAAGTAAAAAAGCTTGTTTATGTAACTTCTATCATATATTATGTATTTTCTCTTAGCATTTTCGGCTTTTTGTTACATTTTTTAGGATGAACGGACTCGGATGTACAGAAAATTAGTTGGCTTCGAGGGAAACATGCTTGAATTGAGTTCTCGTGTGATCGAATGCATGCAATATTCCAGAGTAAGCACTAGTTTCTGATAGTTTAAACTTTTCTTGTTTTTGATCATTTGTGAAGGTAACTAATTCTTGTTTTTTTCGCACAGCTATTTTCGGAAAATGTGTCTTCGAGTCAAGACTCCACAAATCCGTACCAGAAGAAGTCAGATACTCCGAAACTATGCGGTCTAAGGTTCATGAAAGACGTGCTGCTCGGTAAAAGAAGCGATCATACATTCCGAACAGTAGTTGTTGGTGATCCTTCCTTGAAGCTTAACGAGATCGGTATACCACGGAGGATCGCAGAGAGGCTCCAAGTATCAGAGAATCTCAACAACTGGAACAGAGAACGGCTTGTCACTTCCTGTTTCCATAGACTTCTAGAGAAAGGAGAGGTGCATGTGAGAAGAGGAGATAATTTGGTTGTTATTCGAGAAATCGATGATCTCCAAACCGGAGACAAGATTTTCAGGTCTTTAGTGGATGGAGACACAGTGCTAATGAACAGACCGCCTTCGATTCATCAGCATTCGCTTATTGCAATGTCAGTTAAAGTCCTTCCAACGACTTCTGTTGTATCCTTGAATCCAATCTGTTGTTTGCCGTTTCGTGGTGATTTTGATGGAGATTGTCTTCACGGTTACGTTCCTCAGTCAATTCAAGCGAAGGTCGAGCTCGATGAACTTGTGGCTTTGGATAAGCAGCTTATTAACCGACAGAACGGTCGGAATTTGCTTTCAATAGGACAAGATAGCTTGACCGCGGCTTATCTGGTTAACGTCGAGAAAAATTGTTATCTGAATCGAGCTCAGATGCAGCAGCTGCAAATGTACTGCCCGTTTCAGCTTCCTCCGCCTGCGATTATCCAAGCTTCTCCTTCGAGCAGCGAACCTCAATGGACGGGAATGCAGTTATTCGGGATGCTGTTTCCTCCAGGGTTTGACTACACTTACCCTCTGAATGATGTGGTTGTGAGTAACGGAGAGCTTTTGTCTTCCTCTGAAGGATCAGCTTGGCTCCGGGATGGAGAAGGTAATTTCATCCAGGGATTGCTCAAACACGACAAAGGGAAAGTTCTTGATATCATCTATTCAGCTCAAAAAATGCTCTCTCAGTGGTTGCTGATGCGCGGCTTGAGTGTGTCATTGGCGGATTTGTACCTTTCCTCTGATATGCAGTCTCGGAAAAACTTGACTGAAGAGATAAGATATGGATTGCAGGATGCTGAACAAGTCTGCAACAAGCAACAGCTAATGGTCGACTCTTGGAGAGATTTCCTTGCGGTTAACGGGGAGGAGGAGGATGATGATTTGGTTACGGATTTGACCCGGTTCTGCTACGAGAGACAAGTATCAGCTGCATTAAGCAAAATTGCAGTTAGCGCTTTCAAAGATGCTTACAGAGATGTTCAAGCATTGGCTTATAGGTATGGAGAGCAATCCAATTCTTTTTTGATCATGTCGAAAGCCGGTAGTAAAGGGAATATTGGGAAGTTGGTTCAGCACAGCATGTGCATTGGTCTGCAGAATTCGTCAGTTGCTTTGTCCTTTGGGTTTCCGCGCGAGCTTACTTGTGCTTCTTGGAATGACCCGAACAGTCCACTTCGCGACGCAAATGGCGCAGAAAATACCGCTACTGAGTCATTTGTTCCTTACGGAGTCATTGAGAACTCGTTTCTAACGGGTCTGAATCCGTTTGAATCTTTTGTTCATTCTGTTACAAGCCGGGACAGCTCCTTCGGCGGTAATGCTGATCTTCCTGGAACACTGAGCAGAAGATTAATGTTCTTTATGAGGGACATATACATTGCTTATGACGGGACAGTGAGAAATTCTTTCGGGAACCATATAGTACAGTTTACTTATGAGACTGATGATCCCACCGAAGATATAACCGGTGAAGCAGTCGGATCACTTTCTGCTTGTGCCTTATCCGAGGCAGCTTACAGCGCTCTGGACCAGCCAATCAGCCTTCTTGAAACTTCGCCGCTTCTGAATCTTAAGGTTTTCTTCTTTTTCTTCTTCTTCTTCTTATTCTTAAACTCATATCCACATTATCTTTTGCCTTTGTCTAACTAGATTTCATCTCTTTCTACAGAATGTCTTGGAGTGTGGATCAAAGAAAGGTCAACGAGAACAAACAATGTCTTTGTATTTGTCTGAAACCCTTTCAAAGAAGAAGCACGGGTTTGAATATGGGGCACTGGACATCAAGAACCATTTGGAGAAACTTAGTTTCTCAGAGATCGTTTCAACATCCATGATAATGTTGGTAACTTTTAACTGTCTTTATGAATCTTTTCTTGACAATGGCTTCTCTTAACAAATGTTTATTGTCTTCTCGGTTTATAGATTCTCTCCGAGCACTGACACGAATATGACGAAAAGTCCGTGGGTTTGCCATTTTCATATCTCTGAGGTACAAACTCATACACATACAAACACAGGTAGGTCAATCTATAAAACAGATTCTAATGAACCTCTTCTGTAATTTTACAGAAAGTAGTGAAGCGGAAACAACTTACCGCGGAATCCGTTGTCACTTCATTGAACGAGCAGTATGAGAGCAGGAAGAAAGAACTTAAGCTTGTTCTAATTGATTTAGAGATACAAAGCACGTAAGAACATCCTCGTATTTACGGCAAACATGTTTTATTTGGCTTTTTATGTCTTTCTTTGAAACTGATTTGTTATACATTTTTGTGTTATGGAATAGAAACAATTGCTCTTCAGACGATAAGGCAATGGAGGATGATAGATTTTGCATCACGGTTACCATAGTCGAAGCCTCAGAGCACTCTTCTTTGGACCTTGATGCTGTTGTTCTCGTTTTGATACCTTTTCTTCTCGAATCTCCTGTTAAAGGTAAAACCGGATGAATAAAAAGATGAGCGAGCTGAACGGTTCTTGTTTTTGTTATTTATCGTTCTTATGAGTTCTATCATCTGTATTTGCAGGTTACAGAGAGATTAAAAAGGTGGATATCTTATGGACCGACCGAGCAAAAGCGCCAAAAAGGAACAGGAATGATTTGACGGGTGAGCTGTACTTGAAGGTTACCATGTATGGAGATCGAGGCAAAAGAAGCTGTTGGAGCGATCTTCTTGAAACGTGTCTTCCTGTCATGGATATGATCGATTGGAGCCGAAGCCATCCTGATAATATCAGGCAGTGCTGCTCGGTTTATGGAATAGATGCTGGACGAAGCGTTTTTATAGCGGTCAGTATCGGTTTCTTTTACATTTTCTTCATTTTCTTGGTCTTGTGCAGCTTCTAAAGATTACGACTTTTTTGGTGATCACAGAATTTGGAGTCTGCGGTGTCCGATACCGGTAAGACGATACTACGAGAACATCTGCTTCTTGTAGCTGATTATCTCTCTGTTACTGGAGAGTTTGTAGCGTTAAACGCCAAAGGTTGGAGTAAACAAAGACAGGTCGAGTCTACGCCTGCACCTTTTACTCAAGCATGCTTCTCGGTATGTTACTATATCCTAAGTTAATGTCCCATGCTTAGATAGGATTTGATTTGACACTTGTTGCTTGCTTAATCTCTACAGAGCCCAAGTCAATGCTTTCTTAAAGCTGCTAAGGAAGGCGTCACAGACGAGCTTCAAGGATCTATCGACGCATTAGCTTGGGGGAAAGTTCCTTGTTTCGGAACTGGAGATCAATTCGAAATCATCATTTCATCAAAGGTAAATAACGTTACATTTCTAATCCAGTTTGATCACAACTTTGAGTGGTGTAATTAGTGTCTTTACGCGTGTATCAGGTTCACGGGTTTAATGATGCACCCGTAGATGTGTATGCACTTCTGAGTAGTACAGTGACACTTCCAAAGACAGGAATGATGCATCCAGCAAACTCTTTACCGAAATCGGACAAATTCAAGGTCCAGCCATTCCACTTTCTTGATACTACAGTCTCGAAAGCATTCAAGGCGCTCGATGGGAAAGGGATTTCCATGGCGCAGCTCAGAATGATTTTTTCATGGGAAGACATTGAAAAGCTTTCCCGGTCGCTAAAACACATACTCCACAAGTAAGGCGAAAAAACGATCTTTCTCGGTGTCGAAATTTCGTTTTTTTCTGCTCAAAGAAGCATAAAGATTCTTCGTTTTGGGCTGCTGCAAATTATAACCGTATTCTTTTTTGGTAGTTACGAGATCAATGCTCCTTTGCATGAAAGGGACGAACGATTTGTGATGATGATTCTCTACTTCCACCCTAACAGAGCTGAGAAAATAGGACCAGGGTTCCAAGGAATAAGGGTAAATCATTCATAAAATCTTATGTTTCAGAATCCTTTAAAAGCATAAAGTTCCTAACTCGGTTTCTTTTCACAGGTTGCTAATTCGAAGCACGGCAATGCTCGTTGCTTCGAGGTTGTAAGATTGGACGGGACAACAGAAGACTTTTCGTACCACAAGTGTGTATTGGGAGCAACAGAGATCATTGCCCCAACCAAAATGAACTTCTACAAATCCAAGTACCTTAAACGCGGTACAGTCCAAACCGGTACTCTCTATGAAAATCTCTAAGAAAACCCGAAAACCGTTAAAGATAAAGTGGGGAAAAGACTGTCGTTTGTCGATATAATTTCGAACAATGTAGGAAGGTGTGTGTAATTCTGTGAACAAAAGCAATTAGATATAGCGGAAAAGCCTTCTGGCTTTGCTCTAAGCTTCTTTTTGCTTCTTTTACTATGTGATACCTTTACCTTAAACCTTAAGGCTTAAAGGTTTATTACTTAGTGGAAGCAGCAACGAGAAGCTGGCAAAGGAGGCTTCTGTTCTGTTTCTGTTTCTGTTTGTAAACCAAGAAGTTTCCGGTTTAACTATGAAATCTCCGGTTATGTTTCTGTTCTATCTTTGCCTGGTTTATATTTTTCATGCAATTGCTTGTGACCATCCTTAAAACATCTTCTGTTTTATTCATGAGTCAAACAAAACTTATTTCCTTGGTCGTGCTCTGTTTTTTCCTGTTTAAGAATATTTCGTTTTCTCGTGGGACATTTGAATCATTATATCCTTGAGAAAAATATTAGTTCTTTTGAGGATTATCTTAACATTTCATCAAACAACTACAACTTTTATGTTTCTAGCATCTACATCATTATAACAATATAGATTATTTTCTTAATTTTTTTTGCCAAATAGTTAATATCAGCAAAGTACCAAATGATAGCTATCTTTCTCTGTTTTTATTTTGTCCTTTTATCATATGTGCAAATTTTTTCACTTATAAACAAGATTCAAAGTTACAAGTTATTTTCCTAGTTGGATCGAATATTAGCTTTGATTTCAAATACTCTAAAAGCTCTTCTAATCTATAAAACACAATTGTCGGTTAGTTAGCAAACGCTTTTTTTCCTGTAAATTCTTTGTTAAAAGAAATATCCATTCACTTATGAATACCACATGCTGGTGTTTTTCTCTTTCTCGCGCAAACCACAATTATTTTTTCTTCTTTTTTCACAAAACATGTGGTTGTCATAACTCTATTCTCCTTTTTTTATTGACTGATTAATATATTTATTTTGACTATTGTATTATTTTAAGTTGATATAATGTTTTACTAAATTGATTATTTAGTCTCTACTTTTCAATCAAACAAAAATAGTAATACTTTTCAAAAACATCTCTAATTTTCTTCAGCTAGTCAACTAATTCATGTTATCATTTAAAGGTGTTAAATCATTATCGTCAAAGACATGAAAGTTATACTGTAGTATATGTTTGAATGTAATAGCTAGTGATCTCAATCACCATTTCATTTTTCAGCAAACACCAATAACTTCTATGTTTGTAAATCATTTAGCAACCAAACTTAACATATATATAATATAATGATAAACTAGTGGATATCATATCACGAAACAATATAGATTCTAGAAATTGCCTTTAGCTTCTACAGAGTTATGTGTCATAATTTTACTCATACTTACTTTCACAGGTCCACAAATGCACTTGCTTTTGTTGTGGATATACCCATACCCTATAAATAAAGTAATATTTAATGAATTAAATGAGTTTTTTTGTTTGTTTGTTTGTTTATCTTTGGCTTAAAAGTGAAGTTAGATTATGCCCAAAGCCTTTAAAGACAGATGTCGTGAACACATGATCCCACTGGCTAAAGCATTTTCTTCTCTCTATCAGAGAACCTTAGCAAATAATATAAAGATTTAAATTAATTGTGATGACCAATAAAAAAAGTAAACACGTAATGATTGCCTTGGCCATTGTTAGTATTATTGAATGCAACAACTATGCGGTTATATAAATAATATATTTCATTTATGTATTCTTTTTTGTTGTTGTTATAGTTCATTTATGTGTACTTCTATTTATTCAGGAGAAAATCTGACACCATGCAAAATCTGAAAATCATACTACTAGACTACTAGTATATATCTATATTTTACGTTAAAATATAACTAGATAAATAAGTGTCATGGAAACAGAAAAAGATAAATGTGTCACTAAATTACTTTTGGTTCTATGGTTGATCAAGTGAGTGAGTTATAGGTTTTAGATTATTTTTCTTAAATATATTTAAAAAGAAAATTTTAAATCCAATATCAATAGGACTTTCAGAAAAATATACCAAACTATATAAAAGCCAACAGAAACATACTAAATTAATATTTTCTTTTAAAATATCAATTGATTACTTTAATATACAGTATTGGATTTATACATTATAAAATGTCTATCTGCTGCGAATTAAATAATTGATCACATATTCACATGTTTATCTGCTACAAAGAACTATTATCTAATTACGTAAGGTGACAAAATTCAGTCTATTAACACGTATTTATTCTTTATAAAAATCAAGAATTCTAATATACTTTGGATAAATTGATAAAAGTCATGATTGAACGAATGAAATTAACGAATATCACTTTGGTCTTATTTTGAAAAACGATTATCACGTTGGACGACCGATTTATGAAATATCAAATGTTGTAGGTAATTTATACAAAAAAGCTAACAAAAAAAAAAAAAAAAACTTATACAACAAGCATTGTAACGTAGGTAACCAAAAAAATGAGTTAAATATGTGTCTGCATTTGTATAATATAAGTTTCTTTTTCTTCTTGGTAAGTTTTTTTTTTTTCCTGTCCATAACGATTTCACATACATTTTGTTCACGCAATCTTTATATTACAATATTAATGCAATAAAAAAATGTCAGCCATCTAATTATTAAATATTCCAACTAAAATAGTGTTGATCTCTTTTTTATTTTAATAAATTTGTCGCTTTCTTTATATCCCATAATTTATGAAAACAGTACAAATTGAATACGGGCACATATACATGTCCTTTACAAATTACAATACTCATAAAATGAAGACAAATTGAATACGACTCCATGACTCTACATTTATTATACACACAATATTAAGGAACTTGTAAATACGTTAGCTTTTTTGCGGATTATATGCTTAGTTAAATCATGTAAATTCTATAACAAAACAGAGAAATATCAGAATAACGATATATTAGTAGTTTTTTTTTCCATAGACGCGTCTTAAACAGTATTTCATTTTGACCCCAAAACTTTAGCGGTTTATCAGAAATCCCCCAACAAGTTTCACATAAGCACGTAAAAGCCCCTTTATATAAAAAGGTGACAAGTGAGGACTTCCAGCAGCCACGATTTGATTTTCTTCTTTTTTTCTCCTCAATGATTGGGTCTGAGTAAATGCAAATTGATGATCACAGATGACTCGGTGATAAGATTCTGCGATCTACTAGGAGCAACTGAGTCCAAGACTCTCTCTTGATTCACTTCTTCTTATCTTTACTGATTTCTCGCAAGTGAGTCTTACAAAAATCGAATCTTTCTGGGTTTGTGATTGAGAAGATTAAAAACCCATTTTCTCAGATCTTTTAATTGCTTTAACTCATAAAAAAATGAACTTTTGATTCAGATTTGTTGGTTTTCAGGTTTATTCCGTTGATGGTCATCTAAATTCTCAAAATCAAGACTACAAAATTCGATTTTGAATCGAATTTCTCTGTTTCAGGTATTGAATTTTTATTCTTCTATTTCGTTTGATTGCTTAGAGAAAATGGTGAAAGTTGATAAAAAAAAGAGAATCTAGGGTTTTGATGGGACTCCATGTTAGAAAAAGTTTAAAACTTTTTGGCGTTTTTCACATGTCTGCAAGGTGTGGAATTTTCTCATTAGACAAAAACAATTTTGTGCCTACTAAAGCAAGTTGGCTGCTTTTTTATAAATCATTTTATCATTGACTCCACTAAGATCTATTTATATGGGTTTTTTATTCATGTGTAGGCCTTACCTTCATGCAAAGCTCGTGTGTTCTGATCCCTTTGTGATATTTTAATCTATTTTTCTCAGAGATTTAATCTGTATATAAGACCTCAAGATCAGCTTTCGTATTGAAGAAGAAGCAGAAGAACAACGAGGTTAGATACAGGTAAAAACAATAATGACTTTATTGATTTAAATATATGTATCAAGATCTCTGGCTTATTTTTTATAACAAAGCTTCTTGATGAAGTGAAATGCAAGAGTTTTGAAGTATAAATGCGCTGAATTTTGATTGTTTCTTCAAAATTTTGGTTTGATTTGATTTGATATTTTATTGTCTTGAGTGGTTTCTGCGTGATCGTATCATCTGCGCACATGGCTTGTAGAGAGCCACCCATTTAGTCGCTGACTTGCTTAGAAATATTATAAAAGTGTTATTGGAAATTTTCTTGTTTTGGTTTTCTGTTGTGTAGTTTATATTGTGCTTGAGCACTAATCAGATGCTCAGCAATTCACAAATCCATTAGAGGTATAATTCCTTTTAGATGCTCTTTGTTCTCTTCGTGCTTGAGTCAAATTGTTCCTTTTACTTGACTCTTTCTTTCGTTTCCTAAAACTGGTTTTGCGCTTAATCCCTTGAATCTGATTTGTGGCTATGTCTCTTGAAATGTAATTATTTATAGCTCCTATGACTGTCTGACTATTAACTGTACAATCTGAAATTGTTTGTGTAATGGTCAGGTCGGGTTTTGTGAAATTTCGTTAGCTCCATTGCATAAGGCTTGTTGTGGATTGGTTGATTGAAATCTCAGTGTAACTTTAAGTCTTGGCGAGCTCTGAATGTGTCAATTGTTCTTGGAAATGTCCCTTTCTCTCCATTCTATTTCGGGATTTAAATAGTGTTCTGGAATGCTATTGACTTTGGATAATATTATTATGTATTTGTATTAAATTTATTTTCAGTATGCCACAAACCCATTCTCTGTTTGCTTCATTAAGTTGACAAAAAGCAAAATCTTTATAAATAGGTGATATCAGGGTGTTCTAATTTTCACATTCTTCTCAGGCTCCTATCTAAAGTTTGCTCTCTGCTTCGTGCGATAAAAAGATGGTGGCTTTTGGGAAATATTTGCAGCGGAAACAAGTCGAAGAATGGAGAGGGTATGCATTTACTTACGACTTCTCGGTTTTAGCCACATCTTAAAACTTTTATTTATCTTCTGATTTTGGTTGCTAATGAAGTTTTGATGATTCCCTTGTAGTTATTACATCAATTACAAAATGATGAAGAAGAAAGTGAAGCAATATGCTGAACAAATCCAAGTTGGATCTCTACATCCTCGCCATGTTCTCAAAGATTTCTCGAGGATGCTTGATACTCAGGTATGTTATAGACAATCTTCAAGATGATTTTGTTTGAGTACTAGGCTCGCTGAATTGATATTTCCCGTGCATCTCGGAAGTTAAGAGTGGTTACATACGAGTAGATGCAGTCCGGTGTCTGTCATTGTTGCTGTATGTGAGATGAGACATTTAAGAAATTAGTCATTATGATAATGAGATGGAACTCCTTTATAATATCAAATTGTTCGAGATATTGAAAGCGATTCTTCGTTTTGCAGATTGAGACAACTGTCCTTTTCATGTTGGAACAACAAGGGTTGCTTTCCGGGCGATTAGCCAAATTGAGGGAAACGCATGATGCCATACTTGAGCAGCCTGACATATCAAGAATTGTTGAGCTACGAGAATCATACAGAGACGTTGGCCGAGACCTTCTTCTGCTTCTGAAATTTGTTGAGTTGAACGCCATTGGTCTGCGCAAGATACTAAAGAAATTTGACAAACGGTTTGGCTATAGATTCGCCGATTATTACGTGAAAACCCGTGCTAATCATCCTTACTCGCAGCTTCAACAAGTCTTTAAGCATGTGGTAAATTAATTTTTTCTTGCCACTCTTTCATTGGTTTCATCTATAGGCTCTTCTTGTTAGGAATCTGAATGTTCTGTGTATGGCATTTATAGGGTGTAGGAGCTGTTGTTGGGGCAATTTCCCGTAATCTTCATGAACTTCAAGAAAATGAAGGAAGCTTTTATTCAATTTATGACCAACCCGTTCTTCCACTTCAGGTACTACATTTCGAATATCAATTGAGAATCCTCTATTTAGCTCTTGTAAATCCTAATCCTTTGCTTAAACTCTGCAGGATCCAGTGGTTGAGGCAATAAAAAACGCGGTGGACAAGTTAACTTTCTCGACGAATTTCCTCAACTTCTTGGCACAGCATGCTCTTATTATGCAAGATGATTTGCAGACTCCTTCAGAGGATACAATCGATGAGCGGACTTACCATTTTAATTCGTTACTCCTGAATCTAGGAAACACATTTTTGTACATGGTCAACACTTATATCATCGTCCCTACAGCAGATGACTATTCGATGAGCCTTGGAGCTGCAGCAACGGTTTGCGGTGTTGTCATTGGATCTATGGCTGTGGCTCAAGTATTCTCATCGGTTTATTTCAGCGCGTGGTCCAACAAATCTTACTTCAAACCTCTTGTTTTTAGTAGCATTGCGCTCTTTATCGGAAACTTAATGTATGCGTTGGCTTATGATGCCAATTCCATAGCGCTTCTATTACTCGGCCGTCTATGTTGTGGGTAAGTGAAAAGTTAAATCATTTTCCTATAAACCGAGTAAAAGAGGAAACCTTTTCTTCAACTTATTACAACTCTTTAAATTTGCAGGTTGGGATCAGCAAGAGCTGTGAACCGGAGATATATCAGTGATTGTGTGCCTTTAAGAATCCGAATGCAGGCATCGGCAGGATTTGTGAGTGCTAGTGCTCTTGGAATGGCTTGTGGTCCTGCGCTTGCCGGTTTACTCCAAATCAAATTCAAGTTCTACAAGTTTACATTTAACCAGTCTACTTTGCCTGGGTGGGTTATGGCTGTGGCTTGGCTGTTCTATTTGGTATGGCTATGCATTTCATTTAAAGAGCCATTGCGTGACACAGAGGAACAAGAAAAAACCAATCCAAATGAGACAACATCAAGTAATTTGCTTCTGTAGATTATTGATAGTAAAATTTGTTATTTTTCTGATTGTAACTATTATTAACGAGTTTTGATTGGATTCTTGGATGATGCAGTGACAGATAGAGTAGAAAGTAGCAGAGTCGAGGAAGGTCTTCGAAAGCCCTTGCTGATTACTTCAGGAATCAAGCCAATTCTTTCAGAATCTCCAGAAGATGAAGAGGAATGCGATGAAAGTGAAGAATCTCCAGAAGATTCTCACAGACCCGCCAACTCTTTCAGATCTGCATACAGACTTCTTACTCCATCTGTTAAGGTATCATCATCATCATCAATTTTCGCGAACATTCAGAAATACTTGAGTTTGATGGACTTGATTCGCAATAGAAGAATTCTGGGAAATTTAAAAGTTTATCTGTGACTGAAAGCTTTGTTGTGCGGTTTTGGTCATCAGGTTCAACTGTTGATCTACTTCATGCTCAAATACGCGATGGAGATATTACTATCGGAATCCAGTGTCATTACTTCATACTACTTTAGTTGGTCAACAAGCTCTGTTGCCATCTTCCTGGCGTGCCTTGGCCTCACGGTGCTACCAATCAACATTTTGGTCGGAAGTTACATCAGTAATATGTTTGAAGACAGGTAATCTTTGAAACCAAATCAAAATTACAATTCTTTGATCTAAAAGCCTTGAAACTTATTGCATCTAATCCAAAGTTTCAATATATTTTCATGCTTCTAGTGACTGAATGAATCCGTATAAAGCTTGAAACTGTTTGCAGTTAAATCAAAACTTTGATGTTTTTTTGGTGACTGATTTGTGATTTGTCTCTCTCACAGGCAAATCCTTTTAACATCTGAGATCATTGTCTTCCTCGGGATTCTCTTCAGTTTCAATTTGTTTGTTCCATACACTGTACCACAATATGTAATCTCTGGTCTTATTATGTTCGTCGCTGCTGAAGTACTCGAAGGTATATATACTAAACAAAACTCTGTTTTTTCTCTTCTTCTTATAATACCAAGTCACCAACAGTATTCTAACGGCTCTACATTTATTGGTGTCCTCTAGGTGTGAATCTAGCCTTGTTATCGCGGGTAATGTCATCGAGGCTATCGAAAGGAACATACAACGGAGGATTGCTCTCGACAGAAGCTGGAACGTTGGCTCGGGTTGTGGCGGATGCAACCATAACATTGGGAGGATACTTGGGAAGAGGTCATCTCTTGAATGCAACTCTTCTACCATCACTTGTCATCTGCATTGGCTCTATTATTGCTACTTGTTGTACTTATAACTCTCTCTATTGATTTTGGAATTTTGCTACGAAATTTTTCAAAATAGAATAAAAAGAGACACTGTGTATGATTCTCTCGTTTATTTGATTATTTGTTTTCACCAATGTCCAATGTGTGTATACAAATGTGTTTATACATACATATATATACTGGAAATATATGTATGTATGTATGTATACACGTATATATACATGGGATATCAAATCTTCCATTTGTTAGAAATCTTGTTCCAGTTTTGTGAGATTTTTATCTGAATTGTTTTATTACATTTATATTATATTTTGGTTTCTATGTGTAAATAGTTCAATTCGCTTACAATAGTGTTTCCTAGAAAAAAAAAAAAAAAAAGAGATCATGGTGTAATTTTTTTTTTGTTTTGATAAAATTCGTGCATTAAATTCTTGATACAAGAGGTCTACTCCTACTCTCTTTACTTGCTAGATTGGTATTTTAGCAGTGATTATGTTTCTGACAAAATGAGTAGCAATTTTTAGAATTGATAATATATATTATGTATACATTAATGGTTAAAAAAATGATTCATTTTTTAGAATCTTATACAAATCTTTGAACAGTTCATTTTTGTAAAACGAAAATCCTATAACATCAAACTTTAGAGAAACAGATGGAGCATGTTCTATTAGAATGAACCAAGGAAAAGATATTCCCCATTGTCCAAAAACCATGAAACTATGAAGAAAACAGAAAATAATCAAAAACCATTATAATAACATAGAGAACAAAAATGGAATATGACAGAAGATTGTACCATGTCCTGCTAATAATGGAGAATCCCTCCATCGTTTATATTTGTAACAAAGAAAGAAAACAAATCCTTACTAAATTCCGTTACCTAAATTTTTTTGGAATATCTCCAATGGTTTTACCTTTACCGGAAAATGTTTGGAGCTCATCAAAATGCTTCAAATTTTAAGTTCTTTGCGAAATAACATTATTGATAGATAACAAAAAAAATTGAAGGATTTTTACTGGTCAATCATATGATTAATAATACCGATGAATTTGAATGGTTATTGATCATATTAGCAAATGACAAATATAAATCTAAAGAAACAATGCAACTATACAAGGGGAAAACAACGTTCTCATAACTTGGGAAACAGAAATATTCCCCTCTACTTTCTTCTATAGACTCTATAAAGTAAAGATTACTATTCGACTTTATATATTTTTCAATTCCAGAAATATTTTTATTTTTGGACTCAAGCTATTCTTGTTCATTTAAAGTAACACATGGCACAACTAGAGAATATCCAACGGCATATGCTAATGATCTAAATACACATATTCATACCATACCTTTTTTTAATCTTTAAATAGAGAGAATGAATAATTTCTTAAAACTTTTGAATTTAATCACAATTCTTTCTATCGTACCAATGTGTAACCGAAATACATAAACCGGTTTATATTTTCTTCAGATGTGAATAAACTGTAAGAAAAATCGAAACCTAAAAAAAACATAGATTAAAATCTCAACTCTATTTGAAAATATTTTTACTTGTAATAAGTTTGGTCAAAAACAACCAACATTGTACCAAACTAGACCGAATAATTTAAATATGAAACTGAAACCGGATTCGTTGCACCTTTCAAATAATAAATTTGCAGCAATTAACAATTTTCTCAACTTTCATATCTTTTTTTATTCTCACCTCATTTGTTCTGATAAAAGAAAGCTGCAAAAAATAGATTTCCAGCATAATAAAGACATCATGGAAAAAATCTGATACTCCTTGTCGAAAATTCCTTATCTTCTCGTATTTATAAATGTATATGTGCTCACACACATTTTAACACACACACATAAATATACAGACACACGAATGCACGGATCTTATGGAGATGAAGAGAAACATGTGAGCTCACTAGTTCTAGGGCTTCTCTCTATTGGCAGGTCACTTACTTCCACATTTACAAATATATATTAATCATATCGAAAATTTCCAATGTTTTCGATTTATATATGACCTGCCAAAGGAGAGTTGCCCTGCAACTGGTTCAGCTTAATTAAACATATGAAAGGGAGAAGAAACCAAAGGTAATCTTTTTTTTTTTCTTTTAACATATGATTTGTATTTTGTTTTGTTTACAATGATTAATCCAATCGATAGAACTAAAATTGTGTTGATCTGGAGAAGAAACCAAAGGTAATCTTTTTTTTTTCTTTTAACATATGATTTGTATTTTGTTTTGTTTACAATGATTAATCCAATCGATAGAACTAAAATTGTGTTGATCTATCTAGGTCTAAGTTAGAGTACAATGTTATGTTCGGGAAAAACAATTCATATTGAATATATATTATCATTTAACTATTGATCTCAGACCATTTAAGAAAGCTAGAACAAAATCATTGGGATATTATAGCTAACTGTTTAGACTTAGCATTTGAGAAAGTCTAAAAAAACCTCAGAATTTTCCTAGAAGAAATATATATATATATATATATATATATGATCTAAATATCTTATCATTTATTGGTCTTTACATTATTTTCTGGTTTTCATGCTTTGAAAAGTGAGACTAAGAACTAAATATATATATATATATAGTAGAGATTTCTTATAAGAAAATTTCATATAGATAAGTCATGAAAAAGTGACCTGGTATAACCACATGCATGAACACATCCAAACACAAACTTTGTTTCCTCGGCTTTGGAAGGTAAGTTTCAGGCTCTTATCATACCGATGTAGAGTGTGTGGTGCAAAGGCCTTAGGGAAATGATATTTGAAGAATATTCCAAAACTATAGTAAATCTAATGAATGAAAATATCTTCAATTATTGAAGGTTTTAACTGGATACGCGAAATACGCCGATGGAATTGAGGTTTGAAGAAGCGACATTCACCTATATACCAAGAACGCCGAACAATGCAGCTTGTATCATTCACCTGAACGCTGAATTGAGGCTATGTTCCATTTTTTTTAATCATTTGTGTGTTCCGACTCATATCTCTAAACGTAATGCATACAAACTATATATCTTGTTTCGGCATTTGTATTTTTTTGTAATGAAAGCTTGGATTGGAATATTTTGGGGGGGGGGGGGGGGGGGGGTGGTTTAATTAGTCATAATTATGGTCCAAAAACTTCAAAACTGAATGTGATATTGTGAATTGTGATGTGTCGGGACATATGGGTTTTGCGCTTTTTTTTTGTTGGTTTATCGTGGGTTTTACTGTTAACTATTAACTAAAATGTAGGTTAAGTTTATTTTTAATTACCTTGTCTTCTTTTTTGTTAAAGTTTATTACCTTGTCTTGAAAGGTTATGGATTTTTTTGTTCATTTGAATATACTAATGTTTACGAGAGATAACAATATAACACCCCAAAAAAAAAAATATTGTCCTTATGTATGCACAATTCTTAATATTGTTATGTTTTATACTGTAATTTTTCTGATCACATGATTATAAATGCATTATTCATAGATTAACAAAAGAATACTGTAATTCTTTTGATCACATGATTATAAATGCATTATTCACATGTTTTATACTGTAATTCTTAATATTTTTTTGATCACATGATTATAAATGCATTATTCACATGTTTTATACTGTAATTCTTAATATTGTTATGTTTCCGCATACGTAGTACGATACTTTCAATATAGCGTAAAACATTTTTTTCTTTGTCAACCATATAGCTTAACATTTATAACACACAATTAACTAAAAATCTTATTTATTTAACCAATAACCAATTTAATTATGCAAATCACAACTGGATTATCTATATTAGCAAAGACCAAAAACAATTATCAAAGGATGATTAGTGATTAATTAATAAAGCTTAATATACGTTATTATCGATTAAAAACAGAGGAAATAATGCAAAATAGTACAATTTTATTTGTAATAAAAATAGTTTATTTTAACAATACAACAACATTGGGAAAAGAAAAAGGAAAAAAAAATACAAACACACAACAATTTTTTTTCAGCCCATAAACCCTCAAAAAAGATACTTCTTTTAAAAACCCAAACTTTCTTTTCGTTTGATATTTTTTTTTTTCGGATTCAGAACCGTTACCTTACCAAAAAAAAAAAAAAAAAAACCTTTTTCACCATTTCAAGCTTTAACTTGAGTCTTCTTGTTTGGCTCAAACACGAACTTAATCAGAGACTCTTTGATAGACAACATCTCAGGGAACTCAGTCTTCAACTTAGTCGCATCAAGCTCGTTGTTACTCCTTGGTGCCACAATCACTTTAGCTTGTTCCTCCAATGTGAAGTTCTTCCATGTAAAGCTCGGGTCAATGTATTCTCTGTACATCTCCAAGATCTCATTGTGGCTCACGACCCCCGGGTTAGTGAAGTTGTAGATCCCGGTTAAGTTCCTCTTTGCCATTTCAATAGATATCGGGAGAAGCTCGTCGAGGATTGTCATCGAGTTTGGGATGTCCACAACTTTCTCATACCGAGCAATCTTTGTGATAAAGTTTCTCGGGTTTGATAGATCCGATGAGATCGGCATTCGCACTCTTAGCGTACATACGTTTTCATAGTTCTTGAGCAGCTCCTCCACCTAAGATCAAAACCAGATTCCAACATGAGCTTATGATGATTTGAATCAATAAGCTAACAATCTCCGAGCATATGAAACATTACACTAATCTAAACATTTTGAGAGATAATCTAAGATCTAAGACCTAAGCAATCACACATATTCAAACCAGATCAAGCTAAAAATCTTGGATTATGGAAAATAAAGAACAGATCAAATCTGAAGAATCTCTTAAATGAAGGGATCGAAATGTAAATTGAAGAAACTCTCCACGAATCTGAAACATTGAACTATAACTACATTCATCTGAAACATTTTAAGAGCTAATTTTAACATTCAATACCTAATTAATCACATGAATCTGAACTTAATTAGCTAAAATCTTGGATTTCAAACAAAAAACGGGTCAAATCTGAAGTAATTCGTAAATTAAGGGATTGAAAATGTGAAAATCGAAGAGAAAGTTTCTGACCATAGCTTTGGTTTTAGAGTAGAAAGATCCGGTGAAATTAGGAGTATCTTCTTCCTTAAATCCAATACCCGACCCGAGAGGATGACCCGAATCATACTCAAATATACAACCCGTAGCGTAATTGATCAGAACAAGTCCTTTTTCTCTGCAAATATCGGCGAGAGTTAGGGTTCCGGCGACATTTGTACGAATAGTCTCAACTTTGTGAGATTCGCACCAATCAACGTTAGGACGACCGGTGACTCCAGCGGCGTTGAACACGTGGCTAGGTTTGACGGATTCGATGTCGGCGACGATTGATTGACGATCTTGAAGACGACCGGAGCCGTAAGTGTATGAGATTCCTTGAGATTCGCATAGCTTACCGAGTAAACCACCGATCCATCCGGTTCGACCGTAGATTAGGAAGTTGAATGAAGAAGAGGATCCGTTTGCGTCTGCCACCATTTTTTTGTCGGTGATCGGAGATTTTGGCCGGAGATAAAAGAGAGAGAGTGTGTGGATCTGAGTGGTGGGAGGAGAAATAAGAGACGTTTTTGTGATCGGTGTTGCCTCCTTTTATCCCAATTTTTCGGGGAAATATTAATTAATCTTTTACGTTTTTACTTTTTTTACTTTTACCATCCATGTTTTCTTATTTAATATTTATGACTCCAGAAAGAGAGAGAGATTAAAAACAGTTTAGGAAATTGTTAATTTAGGTGAAATGACCAAAAATAAAGTTAAAACAAATTGTAAAATAGCATGTTTCAAATAATTGGACTAATTATCTGTTTTTGGTATTGAATTGTCTTTATAACATGTTTAATTATACTGATAAAATAAATTTTCGCCAGTTTGATAGAAAGTAACTAAGTCATTTAAAATTATATCAGTAAACATTGTACATGTTTTAGCATGTTTAATTGTTTATGTCTATTGTTTTTTGAAAGAGATCACATCCATTATTTTTTTATTAATTATTAATTGTGATTTACTCATCAGGATAGAAATGATAATCCACAAATAGTTTTATATTTACTTTAAAATTTCATTGTATTTGACTAATTTGTAATAGGTATGATATTCCACCCAATTTTCCTTTTAAAATAAAAATATTGGTAACAATCTCTTCCGTAGTTCTCGTAGACCATACCAAAAATAAAATTTATACTAACATGAATTTTGGGTAAAAACTCGTACAAATACTGTTTAGTTAAGTTGATCTAGATTTTGAACTTTCTAATTATTGGAGTTGGACCCTAATTTTTTTGAGGTATTTATTCATGTAAGTAAGTAGAAGTAGGCTTGTTTTTTTTAATCCATAGTCGGGACTTTTTGTGTTGTAATCCGCTGTGCTAATGTATTTTTTTATGTTTTTTATTAATCTAATTTCTAAAAAAAAATTGTTTCAAATATATAAATTTTAAGGTTTTTTATATGTATTTTTATTAGTTATTATGATGAATTGTAAACTTTGAGAAAAAATAATTGAATATTGTTTATATAAAATTATTAATCCTAAAAATGATGCATTTATAATTAAATTTTAATATGTGTATAAATATTAAAAATATAATTAATTAGGAACAGAGAAACATATTTTTATGGTGAAAATGGCAAAAAAACTTAAAGTAAACAAATAAAAAGGGGCGTAGAGATAGTTTTTTCAAATCTTGAGGTAGTGAATTAAATTTACCTTAAATTATTGTTTTGTAGGGGTTTGTTCCCAAAAATAGTTTATTATTGCCTGAATTTTAGACAGAGATCTGTGAAGGCGGTGGTATGAGAAATTGTTAATTAACACAAAAGAGATTCAACTTCATTGGAGGTCTGAATTTTTAATATTTTAATATCGACTACCATCTAGATTAAGAATATCTCTTTTACCATTATTTTTTTAGTCAACTACTAATTAATATTGAAAATCAAGTAGTTGGAGGAGAGAAACACGTTGCTGTTTAGTATTTACAATTTAAAATATTAACATCCAATCGCAGGAGAACAAAGCGCTAAGCAAAATAATTCATCTATGAGTTGGCAACCCTCGATATATAGTATCATTTGAATAAATGTAGATACATTTCAATTTAAAAATGGTACCAAATGTGGTGATTAATATTTACATTTACATGGTTCCACCGATGTTTGGTACTATTTTTTGTCGTTGAAAAGTTTCTATCTATATTTTGTTTTATTTGACATTAATACTAACGAGGCTTAACCAACGATCTAGATCTATACAACATTTGAAAATATATATCACCTAAATTCATTCAATTAAGTTAGTACAACTTTTTGTCAACAATTAATTAATACTATAATTTTATAGTATGAGATTTAGGATATATATATATAAAATTGGGTTACCATCAAATTATGGAGTATTACTTTTATTAGTTTATACATAAACAGATCGGATCTTCTGTCTGAATCGTGATGGACATATGATGGGGGGTCATTTACTGTCTTTGCTAAGATTCAATTCTCAATCTCGAGGGATATTTTTAGTGAATGCCATCATATACTATACATTTGTTTGTAAGATGATATGGGAATGTGAATCAAGTCACACAAACCATATTAACAAACAAAGAGCTATAAAACTAGGAATATCTTAGGCAAAGCATAGAGGTTGCTGGTTCGAGTAACGCTTGGAACGAAATTAATATTACATACTGTGGTTTCGAGTGTAAGAGATTACGAATTTCGGTCAAGAACCTCCTTATATTAAAAAAAAATCATATTAACAAACAAAGAGGTATAAAACTATCGCTATTATTTTCAAAAATTTGAATACCAATAATCTAAACAGAAATATTAAACTTATTCATTTGTTATGAAGGATTTGATCTTATATCGGTCCCAAAATATATGGATATATATATATATATATTTATATTTTAAGCAATGAAATCATGACTTTATATTTCTAAATGATAGTATAGGTAACCGGGAAAAGCATAATCCAACTTGTCTGCTTACCAAAGTATTATTTTTGAATACACAAGAGAAGGCAAAACAAAATAAACAATCTAGTACTAACAAAGAGTAATCATTCAAAGCACAAATCATATAATGGTTGGGGGATTTAAAAAGCTAAGTAAGTACATGATATTAATGACCACACCTCGTTATTATCAGTAACATGAATTACATATTTATCATGCATGGTTTAAAGCAACGTAATTAGTATGAAAACGTAGATGTAAATACTAATTAGTAAGAAGAGATTAGTGTTTGCGCTTGGACTTCAAAGAAGTGAGGGAGTGAGAGTTGTTATGCCAATTCCTCTTGCGTTGGTTAATGAACCAATTGTTGATTTGCTTCAACTGCAATCCTGTCTCTTCAACCAATTTTGCCTTGTCATCTTCCTGTTCGAATCACATAATTTTTTTACATTATAAATTTCTTATTGTTAGTTACATAATAATTCCCAATCAGTATATATTCATTTCCTATGATCAATCTTGATGCATTTTAAAGATAACAAAAAAATGAAGAGATTTTGTGATGTTAACTCAATATATCGGATTTGACGTACAAATCGATCATTATGGTAGATGTAACTATGTACTTATATGTAAATTTTAAACCGTATATATGCATTGAGAGTTGGTTATAGAAAGAATACATGTGTAAACGACACAAACTGCCCATGATTGTTACATTTGCATTTGTTGTTTCATGTTAGAATGATTAGAATCAGACGTAAGAATGTACTCACAGTAGGGTAAGGCCACTTGCAATGTTGTTGCCACCAATTTTTCAAGACAATGGTTGTGTCTCCAGGCAATTTCCCAGCCCTTCTTTTCCTCATTATCTCTTCTCTTACATCTTCAATTCTCGATTTAAAACCCTTATATTTATCGAAAATATATATCATTATATATACATGAAATAAATAAAACACATACATAGTATTGTTGTGACTCATATATAACATTTAGTTTTACCTGTTTGAGTTCGAGTTTAAGTTCTTGTCTGACTCTTTCCATAAGAGATCTTTCCGATTCAGTAGGAAGCAACGGACCAAATCCCGTCATGTCGTGGCCGCCACTAAAGTCAACTCCGGAATTATCAGAAGAGAAATCCATCTGAAGATCGTCCTCGTCCTCCGACATTGTCGCACCGGACCCTTCTCCTAACGTTGCTCCTACCATAATTGAGGAAGTTTTAACGAAATGTTACTCCAACGACAAGATTTAGATGGATCAAGCCTCAGCTCAAACTTGGGCTCAAGCCTAAAAGCCCTTTAGCTTCTAATAATCTACATCAATATTATATCCCACGCTTCACGTAGACATCAATGCATAAATTAAAATACATTTTTTATTTTGAAAATTATGAAAATAATCATAGGAACTGAATTTAATAGAAAAAAGTGGTAAAATTTTTATTAGTTTATATGTGGTATAAATATTTTTAGATTGGAATTTGGTTTTAGAGTTTAGTGAAAATAATTAATTTGTAAATGGTTTTTGGTTTGAAAAATAACATGAAAAAATAAAATTATAAATTATAAAAACAATATATGTGTATATAAGAAATGAATACAAAAATACAATATGTATTTGCCGTAAATTATTTACAGAGTCACTGTTTCGAATAATTTAACAAAGTTTTACAACATTGTCAAATTGAAATTAGCACTTTTCAAACTTTTTATGTTTTTAATATATAAGGGACATTTAAAATTTTATCATCTGAATGATTGCGCATGTTAAAATAACGTGAATAGTTTTCTCAGTTTGGTCCATGAGATTCAAATAGTATAGTTGAAATATTGAACTGTAAATAAAAAATAGTTTGCTGCGTTGAAATGTGACAGAATGTCGAATAATTGCGTTTATTATTAATGGTAACACAACCATTCTTTAATCTTCAAATTTTAATACCCTCAAAAAGAAAAGGTCAAGTGATCCTAAAGCCTTTGATGCATCTCCAAGGCTTAGGAGGTATTGTCGCTTGGGACAATTTTCCATCTTTAGACTAATCATATAACAGAAGCACAAATTAAATCTCCATATCTTGTATTTTATTGTATGAGCATAAAATATATTCTTCATGATCGATCATCTTCCAACACATTGCATATAAATTATATATAATATTTTTGTTCCCCAGTTGTTCATGACTGGTATGATCAACACAAACCTTTAGATACCAAACGATCTATTATTTATTTTTGAAAGATTTTTTTTATTTAAATTATATTTTGTATTTCTAATTCATTATGGTGTAATTAATATGTTAAGCAATATTTAACAATTTTTTTCTTAATATTTTACATAATTAAATATAAAAAGTAGAAAGAAGAACCTGTAAGAGAATGAAGGTTGTTCTCAATTTCACGGCAAGCCATAACAGCTTCGATGGCATGAACCCTCACGTGCTGTTGTAGCTGTTCTTTGAAGCTACACAACACCATTACATATTGTGCCTGTTTCCAGTTATTTTTTATCATTATTATTAGTATGATATTATACTACCATCTATAGCAACACGTACATTTAATATGATTATTCAATTCATTGAAATTTAATAAACATTTCCATTTATATGTATACACACATATACATTAGTATGGAGTAAAAAATTTCGACCAAACAACTAAAAAAAAAAAGTATGGAGTTGAAATCAATCACCGACTTCAATCAACATGAATAATCAAATTTTAAATAGACAATATCAATTTAATTACAAAATGACATTTAGCATTGACTTACCCTATAGAATTTAGCACCCATATACATAATACTATACAAAGTTATCTCCACACAAATGTCTTTCTGTGTGTACATATAATTGTTCGAAGATACATCAAATTTCCATGAAAGTTGACCAAAATTTACTTCTTTCACGATTAAATCCACAAAAATCTGGTAAGAAAAAAAACACTATAATCATAAAAAAAAACACAACTTGTTTGAAATGTAATTGTCCATAATATTAATTAGTAAATACTCCTATAAATTTATATAGCTTCATTCACAGTTAGTCCACTCGAAATTTGAAAAAGGTTAACATCTTTGACGATCGAATTCACACCGAGCTTGTAAAAATACACCCAAAAATCAACGAAAAAAGCATAATTATGTTGAATAATAATATCCCAACAAGATTGGTACTAATAATAATTTCATTCATAGTAATTAGCCCACACTAGAAATCATCAAAAAACCTTTCAAATAAAAACAAAGAAACAGAACAAGTGAACTAATGAAAAACAAGATTAATTAATTTCTAAAACAATCAATTAGTTAGATAATAAACGTACCAAGAAATTGTCGAGCTCGTGACGATCATGGTGGGAGAATCCAACGGCGGTGGAAGCGTAAGAACGGAGAAGATGATGAGAGTGAGAAAGCTGAGCTTCAATGATCGGAAGCTGATCGATCGGAGTCGCTACTCTCAGACATGCCACGTGTGCGGCCAATAACTGCTCGTACATCGGATGTGTCGCTATCTCACCTTTCATCTGTCTATTCTGCTCCGCCATCGCCGCAGCGTCTCCGTCTCCGCCTACGGTGGTTCCGATCATACCTAGCGCCGCTTCTTGCATATTCTTGAGCGATTAAAGACGACGGAGAAAGTTAAGTTTTTGTGTCTGAAAACCCTAATTCTTGAATTCGTATGATTAACTCATAGACAGAGAAAGGGGGAGAGAGAGAGAGAGAGTGATCGGAAGAAATCAACGTATATAAAGCTGTCTTGATTTCTTTCCTCTTTATTTGTTTTCTTTTTTTTTATTCTTAAAATACAATTTAATTGTTTGAATTTTTTTTTTTGGCAAACAATTTTTTTTAATTCACCGGACTGGTCCAGCCACACTATAAAGGTTTTCCAAATTATGATTACTCTGTATCAATTTTCTAATTAGGTGTATTGGATTTTCAGTGAAAATAAAATATTACATACACCAATAAATAAATTAAAGTTTAGATAAACGCCATCAGTCTGAAACATATTTCGATTTACATTTTTAATCATTCTGAAAACACACTAATTAAAAATTTTATTGAGTCAGATATATTCGTTATATAGATACTGCAACTGAATTTGCTTCATTCTGAACTAGACTATCTGAGTTTTACTGTTATAGGTTGTACGACTAAGAAATGGTGCATTAAAGCTGTACCACATAATTGACTATATAAATGAATAAATAATTAAATTTGTTATATTAAATAGTATTATTAATTAGGTGTTACTATTTATTAAGTGGATGTTAGAAGATTAGGTGTGTCTACCGGTCCTGTCGTTAAAGGTGAGAAGATATTTTCTTTTCCTCATTCTTTTTCAAAATTTTCAACTAATTTTTAAGTTCAAGTTGTTGAAACACTTGTTAGGTCTCAAATCATTGTCACGGCACATCAAAAAAAAAAAGTGTTTCTCATTTTACAATTGATTTACATACATATATAGACACGTATTTATAAAATTTGTAAAGCACGTTATCAACATGTACTTTTTCATAACGTTGCGTCAAGAGGAATATCAGCATATCGTGGAACCAAACATAAATAATAGTAACACTTTTCTAATTCCGTTTTTTTCTTTTTCTTGTCACAGTTTTCTAATTTCGTTTTATTGAGTAAGGTTTGATTTTAAGATACCTTAATGGAGTCAATAAATTAAATGTCTTTTTGGACGGCAAATGGAAACTCCTTTTTTTATCCTCCAATAAATGGAAAAATTACACATAAATATGTGCTTTTTCCTTGGTCGGTGAAACATTGACTTATTAAAACAGTGGATTATTGTTTTCTATTGTGAAATTTCAAATAATTTTGGGTACATTTTTAGACCAAATTAAAATTTATACCTGTAGTATCATTTTGATGATGAATGTTTTTTTAAATTTTTATTTAAATTTAGATTGAATGGGGAAATAGGAATACTCCCTCCGTTCCTTTTTTTATTATACTTTTTTGGAGTACGAAGGTTAAAAAAATTTATAAATGTACCTTATATAGAAAATTTATTAAAATAATTCACTCGTCAATAAAATAAAACACCGCAAAATACAAATAATTATAAATACTACATAAAAATTGAAACAAATCAAATATAATGAAACAAATAAAAACTTTAAAAATATTTTATAAAAGAAAACAGAGTAAATATTAAAGACTTTTTTCTCTTACTTTCAGACCAAATTCGAAAGAAAACGAAAATTTTGTTCTGCATTCACTTTTATTTCCTTTATTTTTTGTCCATCTCCATCACTTGCGAAAGAGGAATAGAAGAATGTTGCAGCTTCGTATGCAATCGATACTCTTCATTTCTATTTTATTCAATTAAATAAATACTATAGTTTTAACTAGGAAGGGAAGAGAAGTGGAGAACCATCAAAACAATACATGATGCACTATAACTTCAGGTAATATTGAAAGAGATTGATTTGATGGTGTAACGATATATAAAATATGTGCACACAACCAAAACTGATCAAAATTTGGCAGTTTTCTTGAGTTCATGAACTCAAACTTTAATCCATTTCAAAAATCAACATTATAAATTAAACTGAAATATAAATATTCAAGGTGACTTATTTTCAATGAAGTTCTATTAAACGAGTATCAGAAAAAATGACATAGTTTGGAGGGTTTGTTATAAAAGGGGTGCGGAAGGATTCACTTTGTTTTTTCATCAAAAAAAAAGGGATTCAATTTGGTAGTACAGTATTAAAAAAATTTGGTACCAAGTTTTGAGGTTTGTATAAAGATATTTTAGAGTTTGAAATTATTCATTTACAAAATTAATGAAAAAAAAAATCTTGAAAAACAATATGTTCACTACAATTTCGCTTCTTTTTGATGCGACAAGTCGACCAATTTTCTACTACTAGCCAACATATCAAACAGAATTGAACAATTGAAATTCAGAAATTTTTAGAGGTGGAATTTGTTTTTTTTTTCCCCGATAAACTGTGGAAATTATATATCAGAGGAAGGTTTTTACATCAGCTTGGCGAGCTAAAAGTTTCTTTAAAGCCCCAAAAAAAAGAATTAAAAAGCCTAATCGAAACAGGGTGAGAGTAAATCAGAGACACTTTTACCAATTACTGAATAACTGAACCAAAGGGATAAGAGATTCTTAAACTTCTTGCCATGAGTGCGAGCTAGGATGATATCCTTGACACTTCTGTCAATCTGAATGAATTCTGCTGTTTCTCTCCTTCCACAAGTGATATATTGTGGTTTGAGCTGTGAGGCGCTTTAATGTTGGCTTCATTGTCGACGATGATGATGAGAGCCAAGATGTGAGGTCTGTCCAATAGTTAAGCCTAAGAGTTGGATTTCCTAGGCGACGCAGAACCTGAGCCCAAATTTCACAACTGATATCGCATTGAAAGAAGAGATGATCATGGGTTTCTTCTTGTAGATTACAGAGGCAACATGAGCTATCAGAGGTGATACCCCAAGCTACAAGACGTGAGCGAACTGGAAGCCTGTTCAAGTGAGAGACCCAGAAAGTGAATGCGTGTTTGGGAATATGACCTTTGAACCAGATAGATTTAGACCATGGTTGAACCTGACCTGTTGGGCGAAGCTGATCCCATGTTAAGCTCGATGAGAAATCAGTTTTTGTGGAGCTACCTATATACCAAGTGTAAACATCAGGTCCTGTGGAGGTTGATGGAAGAGCTGTTTGGAGAAGCTTAGTTCTAAGCCTTGCAAGAGCATGCACTCGTGTTCTTGGAGAGGGTAATAGCCATCCCCTAGAACTGGTAGCATCAACAACCCTGCTGTAAGCAGGAATACCAAGCTTTGATGGCCCATCAGTCCCAACATAACAATAAGAGGTATAAGATCTAACTAATGATCAAACCAGAAACTTGCATTTTTCCCATCTCTTACAGAGCACCTAAGAAATTTTTTAGCTTGTGGTCTTGAGTGAGAGAACAACTTTCCAAATCCAAGAGGCATTCTGACCTGCTTCAGCATTCAAGAAGTTATCATGTTTGAGCCGGTGTTTCTTGTTCAATGCCACCCACAAGGAATCTGCTTTAGAAAAATGTAGCCACACTAGTCTGAGGTTTAGTGTTTTATTCCATACTCCAAAGTTCCTTAAGCCTAACCCACCTTCCTTTTTTGGTAAACAGACCTGGTGCCAAGCAACTTTGATCCCATTCTTTTTCATAATATCACCAGACCACAAGAACCTATTGCATTGACTCTCAATGGACTTAATGCAAGATTTTGGGAGGAGAAATGCAGAGACCCAGAAGTTTACCGTGCTATAAATTACTGCAGATATCAGTTAAAGTCGTCCGGCAAAAGTAAGAGATTTAGTGGCCCAGTGATTGAATCTAGATGAGATAGAATCCAACAGTGGCGAGTGATCTAATTTGTGTAGTTTCTTATCCATCAAAGGAAGACTCAAGTATCTAAAAGGGAAGGTACCGCTAGTGAAGCCAAAATCAGCAATCTTCTCACTTTCTTCAGCATTCAACCCTGTAGTATTAACCCCAGATTTTTCTCTATTCATTTGCAGTCCAGAAATCCTGTAGGGAGAGAGATGGTCTCTCTGTCTTAGTCCTTTGGTGCCTTGGAAGTAACCGAATAGGTTGCCATTGACATTGATAGAAAGGCTTATCGCTGTTAAGCACTGCCTGATCCAAATTGATATAAGTTTCCAAAAAGTTTGCTGCTTCAAGTACTCGCAGAATGAATTTCCAGTTTAAGGAGACAAAAGCCTTTCGAAGACCCACTTTCAGTACCCCACGCCTAGAGATATTGCTCTGGTTGAATCTTTGAACCAGTTCTGAGGCTCGCAAAACATTTTCTATGAGAAGTCGACCTTTGACAAAAGCTGATTGACAAGGAGATATCATCTTAGGAAACAATGTCTCTAGTCTCTTTGCAAGAATTTTGGAGATCGTAGAGGACGTTTGCAACAAGAAATTGGCCGGAAATCTAAAATTTTATTTGCATTTATTATTTTGGGGATGAGAGTAACTGATGTACTATTCCATTGATTCAGAATCTGTCCCGAGGAAAAGAACTCATGAATTGCCTTTGTTATCTCTGTTCCCATTATACTCCAAGAAGCTTTAAGAAACTCAGAAGTGTATCCGTCTAGCCCTGGAGATTTATTATCTGCTAATAAGAAAAGAACCAATTTAATCTCCTCTGTCGTGACTGTTGATGACAGTAAACTTCATGTCTCCTCATCACATTTAAATGGGACAAGAGAACTGATAAGGTCAATGTCAGACTGAGCGAAAGCAGGAGAGTGTCCTCCCAAAAGCTGCATGTAAAACTCCACACAATGATCAGCCAATTCATCTTGCTGTTCAATTTTTCTACTTGAAGCATCCAGGAGAAAGTGTATATGATTCATAGCCCTTCTTGAAGCAACCATTTTGTGGTAGAAAGCGGTGTTGCAATCTCCATTCTCAAGCCATGTAACCCTTGATTTTTGACACATGAATCGTTCCTCAGCAAGAGCTAGTTCCTGCCACTTTGAATGAGCTGCTTTCTCAAGTGAGGCTAGATGGGGAGATGGTGAGTTGAGATAATTACTTTGGCAAGAGGATAAATGTTTGGCAGCTTCCAGGACCCTTTTCTCTAATCCTGAGTAATTTAATTTAAAGACCAATAGAAAATGGTTTTTACATTTAATTTACTAAAAAGAGAAAGGTACACGCCTTCACCAATAAGGAAAAACTAATTTAAGTTTTATGTAGTTGTTTACAAATTCCCTTTTGTTTTAACTTTTACGCAATGAAATAAAAATATTCGTTTGTATAGAAAAATGAAAGAAAGAAACAAAATAAAGAGGGACAGAGTTGGTCGAAACACATAAAAGAGGGACAAAATTGTCGTTCTCTTTATGCCTAAGATTTAAGACATCTCACATCTGAAACAGTTTAGGGTCCCTATTCCTATGAAAACTACTTCTCAACTTATAATGGGACTAATTTATCAACTAAATTGAAGATATTATACTCAATTACTCAGTTTTAGTGATTTTACATATGGGCCGAATAATATTTTGTGTTTTGATCTATAAATAACTCTCATTGGGTACTTCATAGCCCAAATACTTGTACACATGTCTTCGTAATCGTGTAGAATGTGTATTGTGTACTATGAACTTAGTACATCATATATATCTTAAACTCAATCTACAATCTGCAATCTGCATCAGTAAATCGACACCATAGACTAATACGTTCCTATTATCCTATATACATAGTAATATTACCGTGAGCCTAGCTAGATTAGAGGTCGATTTATAAACAAATTAAAGCTTGCACTGTCTTTTCGCACTTAGGCCATTTCTTTTATCTTCTTTTTTGTCAAGCAAAATTTATACGAAAATGGCATATTCTAAATCTAGTCCGAGTTTCTGACAGAAATCTTCCAACTATTAAAAATGTTTTTTTACCTCTTTTGTACCAAAATAAAATATGTGTAAGGATTTTAGTTTTTACACTCAGATTAAAAACATTATTTACTTTTTATATATTTTCTAAATTAAAATATAATTTATTATCTATTTAAATTCAATTTGAACCAATGGTAAAACAAGTTATAGAACAAATAGTGTATATTTTTGAATAAAACCTTTACCAGAAACAAATTACAATTCTTGAGGCCTCATTAACGTATAGGTGATGATTATATTTATCAATAACTTACAATATTTGTTCTCATTTAATTTTTTACAATTAACGATTTTACCTTATGATTTCACAATCGTATAACTTGTAACGAACTATATGTCCCATAACTCCCAACAACATATATTAAAATAAATTGAAACCTTTTTACAAAAAAAAACAATAAACAATAAACGTTAAAAAAAACATCCAAAAAAGGCAATCAAACGTAAATATATAATTAGCTAATTAGGAATAAACTCATGTTCCATGAAACCCGGCAATGTTCTTGTAGCAGAAGCAACCAAAACCCTAGAATGCCCCACAATTGACACTACTCTAATTGCTTCTTCTTCAAAAGCTTTTCTCTCCATTTCTTCCCTTTTTGCCCTTATCCTCCTCTTCTTCACCGTCACCACTAACCCTAAAAGCACCACCCCCACCGTTACAGACCCAACAAGCCCTCCAACAACCGATCTCCACCGCCCGATCTTCTCCTTCGATCTTCATCTCATTTTCTATTACACCGTCTGATTTCGGATCATCCATTACCACTAAACCAAAATGTCCATTGGTTCTAACGGCGCATACAAACGGCTTCACTTCTCCGGCAAACGTTACTTTTCCATCCAACTCGAAAGTTGCGCATATTGGCTTATTCAAGAACGTTCTCTCGATCAACGAAGGTCCAGAAACGTTCCCAAAATCAACGGTGGACGGATCTTTAGCGTGGACGGATCTTTAGCACCGTTAGGAGGAGACTAACTGATAAGCGCTTCTCACATTATTCCCCAAAACGACGTCATTAGCGCGTTATAAGCTAAGAGCCCTAGAACCGGAGAGATAAGTTTATAACCGGAGAGATCATAGTTCTTGTAATATATATCGGACCAGTTTGATCCCAAGCTTTGTCTCACAACCACAAGACGTTCACCACAAGGCTCAAGAATTGCTCCAACGCCGATATGAAACTCTTCGATTTGAGCTCCGTATCGCCGGAGACTCCCACACCGGAACCTAACGGCGTCGAGATTTATTCCGGAGTAGTTAGATGAACACGCCGGAGAACGCCGGTCTTGATCGAGTAATGTTGGTTCTTGAAGGAGTTGAGAGTGTAGTCTCAAAGGACGAGAAGCCTTAAGGATGTTGGAAGTTAAACTTGATTTTGGATCAAGTTTAATTATTGGGCCAAACTCAATATATGATCCAAGTTTTAGAATTTTCTTTAGAAATATCAACACTTCCACCTCCTTAAAAAATTGTAGAATTTTTCTAGAATCATCTCAACATCTCTCCACCTCCTTAAGAATAAAAATCTAGATATTTTCATAGAATTATCTAGATAATTGTAATAAAATAATATAGATATTATGGTAGAATAATCTAGATATAAGATTGTAATATTCTAGACATTTTGTAGTTTGGAGGCTATAAATACCTCTTCACCCTCTCATTTGTAATCAAGTTCAAGAAGTTTTAAAAAGCTAAGAAGTTGAGAAGTGAGTAATAAGAAAGAGTTGTAAAAGAAATCAAAGCCTTCCATTACCTACATTTCTCTTCTAAATACTTAAATACTCTCCATCATCTTCTTAAAAGAGTTCTTCTTTCCAACAAAGTGGTATTAGAGCTAGAAGATTCACATCAAGATGGCGAACAATGGTGTTCCCTTCCAAGTCCCGATGCTTACAAAGAGCAACTATGACAATTGGAGTCTACGAATGATGGCTATCCTAGGAGCACATGACGTGTGGGAGAAAGTCGAGAAAGGCTTCGTTGAACCGGAGAATAAAGATAGTATATCTCAAGCTCAAAAGGATAGTTTGAGAGACTCAAGGAAGAGAGACAAGAAAGCTCTCTGTCTAATCTATCAAGGATTAGATGAAGATACGTTCGAGAAGGTCGTGGAAGCTACGTCGGCCAAAGAAGCATGGGAGAAGCTTCGAACATCCTACAAGGGTGTCGATCAAGTTAAGAAGGTACGTCTTCAAACTCTAAGAGGAGAATTTGAAGTATTGCAAATGAAGGAAGGTGAACTCGTCTCCGATTACTTCTCAAGAGTTTTGACGGTTACGAATAACCTAAAAAGAAATGGAGAGAAGTTAGACGATGTGAGAATCATGGAGAAGGTTTTTAGATCGTTGGATCCAAAATTTGAGCATATTGTCACCGTCATAGAAGAGACAAAAGATTTAGAGGCTATGACAATGGAGCAACTTCTTGGATCATTACAAGCCTATGAAGAAAAGAAGAAGAAAAAGGAAGATATCGCCGAACAAGTACTAAAGATGCGGATTGATCATGTTAAAGAAGGAAATGGCCAAAGTTATCAAAGAAGAGGTGGTGGTCAAGTATGAGGATGAGGTCGTGGATATGGAAATGGACGAGGTTGGAGGCCCTATGAAGATAGAGGAGAAAGCTCATCAAGAGGTCGTGGGAAAGGAAATCAAAAATCAAGGTACGATAAATCTAGTGTCAAGTGTTATAATTGTGGGAAGCTTGGACATTATGCTTCTGAATGTAAAGCTCCCAACAACAAAAAAGTCGAGGAGAAGGTCAACTACGTTGAAGAAAAAATCCAAGAAGAAGACATGTTATTAATGGCTTATAAGAAGGATGAACAACAAGATAATCATAGATGGTACCTTGATATGTGGGGGGAGAAAAAGCATGTTTGTGGAGCTTGATGAATCGGTGAGAGGAGATGTGGCCTTAGGAGATGAATCAAAAATCGAGGTTCAAGGTAAAGGAAAAATTCTCATCCGATTAAAGAATGGGGATCATCAATTTATTTCCAATGTCTACTATATTCCAACCATGAAGACCAATATCTTGAGTCTTGGACAACTCTTAGAGAAAGGTTATGATATTCGATTAAAGGATAATAGCTTTTCTATAAGAGATCAAGAAAATAATCTCATTACAAAGGTGCCGATGTAAAAAAATAGAATGTTTGTCCTTAACATTCAAAATGACATTGCACAATGTCTCAAGATGTGCTATAAAGAGGAGTCTTGGCTTTGGCATCTTCGATACGGGCATCTCAACTTTGGAGGATTAGAGTTGCTTTCGAAGAAAGAAATGGTGAGAGGATTACCTTGCATCAACCATCCAAATCAAGTTTGTGAAGGGTGTTTACTTGGAAAACAATTCAAAATGAGTTTTCCCAAGGAGTCAAGCACAAGAGCTAAAAAGCTATTGGAGCTAATACACACGGATGTGTGTGGTCCAATAAGGCCAAAATCTCTCGGTAAAAGCAACTACTTCCTTCTCTTTATTGATGATTTTTCAAGAAAAACATGGGTTTACTTTTTGAAAGAAAAATCAGAAGTATTGGAAAACTTCAAAAAGTTTAAAGCCCATTTTGAGAAGGAATGTGGCCTTGTGATCAAAGCCATGAGATCCGATCGTGGAGGAGAGTTTACATCCAAAGAATTTCAGAAGTATTGTGAAGATAACGGCATTCGAAGATAATTAACGGTGCCAAGAACCCCTCAACAAAATGGAGTAGCGGAAAGAAAAAATAGAACAATTCTTGAGATGGTGAGGAGCATGTTAAAAAGTAAGAAATTATCAAAGGAGTTATGGGCAGAAGATGTCGCGTGTGCGGTTTATCTATTAAACTGATCCCCAACAAGAAGTGTCTCGGGAAAAACTCCACAAGAAGCTTGGCGCGGAAGAAAGCCCGATGTTTCTCACTTAAGAGTCTTTGGAAGCATTGCTCATGCTCATGTACCGGACGAGAAGCGAAGCAAACTAGATGATAAAAGTGAAAAGTATATCTTCATTGGTTATGATACTAACTCCAAAGGCTACAAGCTCTACAATCCGGACACGAAGAAGACAATCATAAGTCGAAATGTTATTTTTGAAGAAGAAGGAGAATGGGATTGGGGATCAAATGATGAAGATTATAATTTTTTTCCACATTTTGAAGAAGATGATCTCGAGCAACCAAGAGAGGAGCCTACTACACCACCAAGTTCACCAACAAGTTCTCAAGGAGAAGAAAGTTCAAGCGAAAGGAATCCACGTTTTAGAAGTCTACAAGAACTTTATGAGGTAACTGAAAATCAAGAAAATCTTACTTTATTTTGCCTATTTTTGGAGTGTGAGCCCATGGATTACCAAGAAGCCATTGAAAAGAAGACATGGAGAAATGCAATGGATGAAGAGATCAAGACGATAGAAAAAAAATAATACATGGGAGTTGGCTTCACTTCCAAATGGGCACAAGGCGATCGGTGTAAATAGGGTGTACAAAGAAAAAAAAATTCTAAAGGAGAAGTAGAGAGATACAAGGCAAGATTGGTGGCTAAAGGCTATAGTCAAAAAGCCGGAATTGACTATGACGAGGTATTTGCTCCTGTTGCTCGTTTAGAAACAGTTAGACTAATCATTTCATTGGCTGCTCAAAACACGTGGAAGATACATCAAATGGATGTCAAGTCAGCCTTCTTAAATGGAGAATTTGAAGAAGAAGTTTACATTGAGCAACCACAAGGCTATATAATCAAGGGACAAGAAGATAAAGTCTTAAGGTTGAGAAAGGCACTTTATGGGTTAAAACAAGCCCCAAGAGCTTGGAATACTCGAATTGACAAGTACTTCAAGGAGAAAGATTTCATCAAGTGTCCATATGAGCATACACTCTATATCAAAATTCAAAATGGTGATATATTGATTGCATGTTTGTATGTAGACGACTTAATATTCACGGGTAATAATCTAAGCATGTTCGAGGAGTTCAAGAAAGAGATGACAAAGGAGTTCGAGATGACGGATATTGGATTGATGTCTAACTACCTCGGAATTGAAGTGAAACAAGAAGACAATGGAATCTTCATTACTCAAGAATGCTATGCTAAGGAGGTACTTAAGAAGTTCAAGACGGAAGACTCAAATCCAGTTAGCACGCCGATGGAATGTGGAATCAAGTTATCAAAGAACGAGGAAGGAGAAAAAGTGGATCCAACACTCTTTAAGAGCTTGGTTGGAAGCTTACGTTATTTAACATGCACAAGGCCCGATATCTTATATGCGGTTGGAGTTGTTAGCCGTTACATGGAGCATCCAACAACAACTCATTTCAAGGCGGTAAAAAGGATTCTTCGCTATATCAAAGGTACCATAGACTTTGACCTATACTATTCTATCTCTAACGATCACAAGTTTGTTGGATATAGCGATAGGGACTGGGGTGGAGACGTAGATGACCGAAAGAGCACAAGTGGCTTCGTGTTCTACAATGGAGATACGGTGTTCACATGGATGTCGAAGAAGCAACCAATCGTTACATTATTCACTTGTGAAGCAGAGTATGTAGCGGCTACTTCATGTGTTTGCCATGCTATTTGGTTACAAAACTTGTTAAAGGAGTTAAGCTTGCCACAAGAGGAACCAACGAAAATCTTTGTGGATAACAAGTCAGCAATAGCATTGGCGAAGAACCCCATCTTTCATGATAGAAGTAAGCACATTGACACACGCTATCACTACATTAGAGAGTGTGTTAACAAGAAGGAAGTGCAGTTGGAGTATGTGAAGACAAATGATCAAGTAGCCGATATCTTCACCAAGCCTCTGAAACGCGAAGATTTTATCAAGATGAGGAGTTTGCTTGGAGTAGCAAAATCAAGTTTAAGAGGGGGTGTTGGAAGTTAAACTTGATTTTGGATCAAGTTTAATTATTGGGCCAAACCCAATATATGATCCAAGTTCTAGAGTCTTCTCTAGAAATATCAACACCTCCACCTCCTTAAAAAATTCTAGAATTTTTTCTAGAATCATCTCAACATCTCTCTACCTCCTTAAGAATAAAAATCTAGATATTTTCATAGAATCATCTAGATAATTGTAATAAAATAATATAGATATTATGGTAGAATAATCTAGATATACGATTATAATATTCTAGACATTTTGTAGTTTGGAGGCTATAAATACCTCTTCACCCTCTCATTTGTAATCAAGTTCAAGAAATTTTAAAAACCTAAGAAATTAAGAAGTGAGTAATAAGAAAGAGTTGTAAAAGAAATCAAAACTTTCCATTACCTACCTTTCTCTTCTAAATACTTAAACACTCTCCATCATTTTCTTAAAAAAGTTCTTCTTTCCAACAAAGGATTCTTTGAGAGCTTCTTGAGTAGTAGAAGTCGAACCTTCTAGATGAGAGGAAAGGAATGAGAATAATACGATTATTATTAGTTTAAGAGAGGGATAATAGAGTGTTGTAGTTGCTGCCATTTTCGATATTGATCGAGTCATTGTTCTCGTTTGAATGCTGTGGAGAGGACATGAGAAGAAGAAGTGTAGAAGAAGACTTTAATTAGATCAATCATGAGATATGGTTTTTTTTTTATAGCTCGATGAAGGCTTTGGGTTGAAGGGAAATGTTTGCTTTACAAATATATTTATGTATATATGTTAATCAATATGATTTTTGGGATGTGAAACTAAAGGCGGCGTGAGATTGTTTTGAGTAAAGTGTACGTTTACATCTATATCATTTTAAGTATATGCTTTTGAAACCAACAAAAAGGTATACATGTTTTCAAAGTAAAAGAACTAAGTATATATAATTTTTATTTTCTTGGTAATTCAAACATTCTTCAAAGTATATTTTAAATATTGCCAAAATTTTAGGGTGTGATAGAAAAGTAGTTTTCTGTTCAATGAAATATAATGCAAGATATAGTGATATTCTATCCGATTTAATAAAAGTTAAGTTTTAGAAATATGTTCTTCTAAATTATATTGGTTTCGTATAGAAATATAATCTCGTGTATCGTGATAGTCATAATGTAATTTATATCAAAACAGAGTGAGTATACATCGGCGTGGTAACCATTTTTATAGAAGCTGTGATTTGGCAATATATTTTTGAAGTGACAAGGAAAGAACCATTTAAAAATGATCATAGCGTCTAATAGTATTATAGTACTTGCCATATTTATTGATGACTCTTGAATCAGCAAAGTCATTTTCTCATAATAAAAGAAATTTGCCAATCAGATCCCATCAATAACTTTAATGCTAAAAATAAAAACAAACAAAAATTTGCAACAATTTACTCATTGAAGCAAATGAACGAGATATATATCCTTTCTCAATCAATGATGGATATACAAGATTTGATTAAAAAAAAGATTAACCTCTCAGATCGATCCACCTCAAGAACAAGTAGCAAAACCTCTCAAATATGAACTAAAAAATCAGCTGAAATTAGCAGTGCTCTTGTAAGTCTGGCCGGCGCTCCAGCTAGCCGGAGCAGCATTCCAAGCGTAGATGGTCTGACGAGTGGTGTAAGAGGTGATTTGGAAAGAGAGAGCTTGACCATTGAGAGAAGAGAAAGCTTGGTATGAAGCTCCCCAGTTATGGCTCATGTTGATCCAGCCTGTGCGGCTACCTTTCACGGCTATGGACATGATGTCACCTGCACCACCTACGTTCATCACATACACAAGTAGCCAATATCCATTTCCTTCAAACTTGAACCTTATTCCTCCTGTCCTTTTACATGCAACTCTGTATATATATTTAACAAAATTTTGTTTTAGCATGTGAAAATTTTGTTTATATAACTCATATATATATATATATATTGAATTCACTATGGTTAGATAATTTTACTTTTGTTTAGAGGGATTATGTTTTAACTTAGTGGTGTATTTTGCTATTCATGATGCCACCAAACTATTAGAGCATCATTATTGCAGGGTTCTTAAACCCAAAAAGAGGGTTTCTTAACCCAAAAAAATATAAATAAAATAAAATAATTGTGAATAGTGTAAGAATCGGTTCTTAAATAAAAACTTTAAGAACCAGTTTTTAAGGGGATTCTTACACTGTTTTTAGCCACGTGTCAACTCCTAATTCATCCAAATTTTTTTTTTGCAGGATTTTTTTTTACCTGTTTTTTTTTTACTTTTTCTTAACTTTAACTTAAAAAATTTTAAATTTGTTTTTTAAAACTTTTTTTTAACTTCAACTTTAAAATTCTAAATTTTTTTTACATATTAATGAATTGAAAATCGTTCAGTGGGTGAACAGAAAGCGATTCATAGACAAGATCAGAAATAAACCCAAATTGAGCGTTCTTTTACATTTTTTTTTCAAAATATATGTTTAAAATGTTATGTTTTTATGTCAACTATGTTTAATTAAAAAAATAAACTCTATTTAAAATAAAACAAAATTATTAAAAATAAAATAAAATTTAAGAACCCCTAATGGGTTTCTACCAATAAAACATCAAAAACAGAAGTTTCTTAACAGAGTTTCTTAACTTCAAAATTATAATTAAATATTACTTAAAAAACCCAAATGGGTTTCTCCCAATAATGATGCTCTTTTATTGCAGCCACATTGATGATATAGGGGAACAAATAGTCCTTAAGAATATTTTTAATGTTTTCTACAATATTACTAATTTTTAATGTCAAACATTGATCATTTTGTATTGATGATCTAATATTTTGGGAGAGATTTGATATGTACTCTCTCGGTTTCTTTAAAAAAATGTCATTTTAACATTTGTCACACAAATTTAAAAAAAATATATACAATTTTCTTATACTTTATTAATACACTAAATAAAAATTTCTATTAAAATAATATGGATAAAATTGAGATTTAGTTTTAAAAAGTGCATTAAAATATAAAACAATTTTCTTTGTGAAACAAAAATTAAATGTTAAAATAGCATTCTATGAAAAACAGAGGGAGTATAATCAAAAAGTTCTAATTATCAATAAGCCAATCCGAACCAAATTTTGGGAGTATATAATGTTAAGATTCTTTTTCTATCATACCCGAAAATCCCATACCAAACTCAAACTATAAATCACTTATATATGTTTTCGATTTACGTCTATCTACAATAGAACTTTAGTCCTTGTACTGATATATTCCAAAAAAATGGAAATTGTAGTAAAATATTTACTTAATGGTCTAGTGGATGTACCTGCGGTATGAGATGGGGATGATACCAGCCTTCCAATTAGCGATCTTCATGAAAGCTGGTTTAGCCAAATCAAAATGGACACGTGGCGGATTACACCATCCACCATTGTTCGAATCTTGTCCCCAATTTGGTGGACATATGTTGGTCGCAGTCACCACGACGGCTGGTGAACCGTAGTAGCAGTTAGGTGATGACACACACCTTATCTGAAAACATTGGCCGCACGAATGACCGTCGTTGAACAAGGTTGTGCTCAGCGCAACCGTGGATGCGCCGTAGCCGCTGTCCCATAGGTCACCATAGCCACAAGCCCCACCTGATCGACACATATATCATATGCTCATGTTAAAAATTGTCAATTACATTTTAATGAGCTTCGAATGATTCGTGTCTTGTACATAAGCCAATAATAGTATCTCTTGGTTTGCATTTTTATGTTATGATGTATATAATTAAGAAAGTTTAGGTAAAAAATTAGTAATAATCAATGTTTCTTTGATAGCCAAATTAGTAATCATCTTAATATAATATTGCTACATAATATGTACATAGTTTGTGTTTTAATGTACAAGTATTTAAATTGTACCCATAGTTGCGCTGGCGGTCTCGTCGCCATAGAAAGTGGCTGTGGCCTGGCGCAACGGTGTCCCGGCATATGTCGCCGTTGATGTTCCGATCATTGCCACCATCGATAAAATAACCAAGCACTTGCGATACAAATTTTGATCCATTTTTTTTAAATCTCTGTTCTTTTGAGGGATCCTAATCTTGTTTCCTCTTTGAAAAGCCAAGTCTTGTGATTGTGTAGCTAAGGTCTCATATATATAATGAATACAATGGCTTAATAAGTTTTCCCTAAAATGAAAGGCAAAACAAAAATTGGTGTCAACGTGAAAGACACTAAGAAAGAAGAGTGTTAACTAGTAAGCCACGGACGTGCGTTCATGTTTGTTTTGGTCCGCGCCTCCCTTAATTATATGTTTAAGTTTTACTCTTTAATGTTTTCATATTTTATTTGTTTTGGTCAAATTTATAACCAAAGGGTTAGATGTATAGCATACCATTTCATTTATCAATACCATTTCAATCCAACCCATGAACCTTAATTGGTTGAAAATTTTGATTCTAGTGAGTTGATATGTCAAATGGGTTGATGAGTCAAATAGATTGGAACAAATGAATTGATGGTTAATCATTTGATCCATCAATTTCTTAAAATTGGACTAAACCAGCTAACCAAATTTTACAATTTCTTAATTTTTCTGCCAAAGTATAAATATCAATTTTTTCGTCTAAATGCATATATGCAAGACCCTTTTTCTTAAAGAAGTTCTGGTTTTACAGCACATATCTTATTCGGGCCAAACCCCACATTATGTAAATTAGTTTTGAGGAGACTCTAGTTTTGAGGAGAAAACCTTTCAAATTAGGAAAAACATTATGTAACATTAACTCTAAGCACTCAACAATAAGCCGAAACACTAAAATATAACAACTCAAAATAATACATACAAGAAAACCTTTCAAAGGAAAAAACATCAAGTAACATCAACTCTAAGCACTCAACAATAGGCCGAAACACTAAAAATCACATGATATTAGTAGCTAACAACTCTAATAATATATACATTAAAGTTCAGTAAAACTCAAATGACGAAAACAGTTATTTTTCATACTAATTTTTTTAACTTCTAATAAATGGCTACGTATCACTATTTTATCTTTAAGCTCCAAAATATCGATCTTTGTTCCATCATCAACCTGAAAAATTGAAACCATGTCCATGATAAGAGTCAAGATTTTTGAGTCACAACGTAGTTATTTTTATAATATTTAGATCCAACTCTCAAATTAATGAGTAGTTTTACTGTAAAATTTTGAATTATAGAAAATAATATTATAAGAGATAATAGGAACTTCATTGTTAATTTTGTTAACAGATGAGGGGAAAATATCAATTTTGTTTCTGGAAAGCAAGCTAATAATGGTCAAAAACTAAAAAACAATTGTATTAAGTTAGTAATTTTATTTATTTATTTCTAATTTCATATAAGTATATTTATTATATTTTTGATAACCACAAACTGGTTTAGAAATATAGAAAATTATAACTTGTATATATAGCAAATAAAATGGTAATAAAACAAATATAAACCCAACGTTTTTGGAATATTATTCCATAACTTTGTCTTAATATTTTTAGTAATAATTTTACCTGAGAAACAATGGTGTGCATAAACCTCTGTTGCAGCCTAGTTGAGAGGCAACTAACTAAATTAAGCCTTTGTTCTTGAGTCAACATTTGAAGAACATTCGAGAGAAGAGACTTGTTTCGTCCAACACAACAACTTATGATGATCTCAACACCAACCATACAAGGCATGACCAAAACTGTGATGTGTTTGTCATCTACACATGAACAGTTTGATGATAATGTTGATGATGATGATAAACTACTAGTGCATTCCTCTGTAGTATTTGTGCCCGGTATCGATTTTTTTATCCGATCCCTCTTTTCTTTTAGTTCTTTGATTTTTTTTTCTAAGTCTTTGATATACTTCACTGCCTGGGAAATGTGATCTGATGTCGAGCGTTTACCCTGTATATTAAACGATATGGTCATGCGTACAATAACTAGTAATATAATTATTTGAACCAGTGATACAAAATCAAGGATTAATTAGTTGGAGAGGATGTTTCTTTGATTGCAGATCCGAATTCGAGAGTATGACGCTAGTTTACAAAATCACAGTGACCATATTAATCACAGTTTATATAAATTAGAGTATGACACTACTTAAAAAGAATAAAAAGTTATTTATCTGAAATCCACTTTAATATCCAATATTATTGCGGACGCAAACTTCATCTGTTTTTTTTTAACTACTAAATAAGTTATATAAATATGTAACGTTACCAAATATTCAAAAGTTTATTAGTGTACGAATATGTAAAATTAAAGTTGCTAACTACATGTATAAAGTGATAGCAGCATGATAGAAGATTTAAGTATGTGTAAATTTATAAAAAAATATATCAATTGGAAGCATAATGGATACCTTATACCTAAGGCCATACGTAGTTTCCATTTCAATAAACAAAAAGTTTCTAAATTAATCGTTTACACATAATCAAAAAATCAAAAGTTGTTTTATATGGATCAAATAATATAATTACTAAAAGGTAAAGAATATATATAGTTATTAAGACAATCAAATAAAATAGATTTTACATAAAGTTACCTGGATATATTCAAATGGCAAGAGAGATCTTAGACTTTTGAAAAGAGATGAAACTTCTTGTCTTCTTTGTCTTTCAATGTCTCTATGTCTCATCTTCTTGCTTTCTCTATCATCATCTCTTTTATTGGCTTCACTCGCACACAGACTTCGTTTCTTATTGCTTCCACCATTTTTGTTTGTGATCGGATTGCAAACATCATGGTTTTGGTATGGTATAAACGGAGAAAGAAGAAAAGAATCAGAAAATAGAAATTCATCTTCGTTGGTTGAATCAGCTGGCATAAACATTGATGGAACGAAATCCATCTTTTCTTGATAAATTGACAATCTTAGAATTTGAGTTCTATGAGTACTTTTTTTGGTTTGATATAACTTTTGAGTACTTCCCCGACTTGTGAGTTGTGACTCGATCTCTTTATATTCGTCTCCAAGATTTGTTTCTTCTTTCTCTTTAATTGGACAGATGTGATGACAGGTTAGTGATCGATCTTGAAGAAACTAAAATCTCCATAAAATATGAGTAGGTGGGGTTAAATTAATGAATATTAATAGTACTATTTAATTAAACTTGGCACTGTTCATTTAGTGGCTATTAAGTAATCACCTCAAATGGGGATGGGAACATATGTTTTAAATGTGCTTGAACATACATCTCATCTTCATTACACACCACCCAAAAATTTCAAATCGAATTAAATTTCAGTTTCATAATAATTCATATTTCCTTGGGTTCGTAGAAAGATAATTTTACACTGAAGTATTTTGTTTCATATAAATTAAATGTTTTACAAATTAGTTGCAACATTAAATAATATGTATACGATAATATTTTTTCCGTTTTATGTTAAATATCATTTAAAATTTTTAATTTAATTTTCTTTTTATATTTGTCAATCAGATTTTTGTTAAAACTTTATTTTTATTCTTATTTGTTTTTAATGTATTAATTAATGAGAAAATCATATAATGTATTAAAACTTAATTATTTTTACTATGTGTTAAACATCTTAAACGATATTTATGACAAAACGGAAAGAGAATATTTTTTTTTAGTTATAACATTGTAGGTTTTTAAGAGAAATAAATAAAGTTTAAGGATATATATAGCTTTTTTTATAGTTGATGTTTTAAATATATAAACTCACGTATTTGTAGAAAGTCAAAACTTTTCTGGGTAAGCATTGTCAGTTGCCAGTAAATAACTTACAATAGAGATATCTATATAGAAGGATGAAGTTAAGTTTATAATATTTATCCATATATTCCTTTAATTTTTATGAAAATAGTATTAGTGTTCTAAAATACAATTCAACTTCATTACACACCAAACTACGTACTAATGATATAATATTTAAGAATGATTACTTGTTTGATAGGGACATCGGGTATATAAGAAGATAGTTTGAATACGTTGTAATATTTATGATAAGTTTTAAAACATCAAATCTTAATGAAACGAAAGATTGTGTTGTTATTGATTTTGATTTCGATCAGTCATATTGTAAATTCAGTTGTTTAACAAATTGAATAGTTTATGTTTTTTTTTTAATAAAAAGAATTTGGACTATTTTTAAAAAATTTATGTGTATTGCAGAAGCATGCTAATCTTCTCTGTATTGTTCCAATTTTATCATATCTCTCAAAGGGACAAGATCAGTTTGTGTTCATCTCAAAAGATTTACTTGACTCTTCTTCACTTGAATTTAGCAATATTATAGTATACAAAATTTATACTCTACAAATAAGAATTTAGATTCGGATCTAGGCTGATGAATATGTTGACCAAAAAAGCTGATGAATATTATTAGCTCTTGCATGGATGGACCAGTTTATTTACAATATTTATTTTCTTGGACCAAACATTTACTGTAATTCTTTTCTTGGACCAAACATTTACTTTCTCGGTCGAAGACCGAAGACTTTTTTTTTTTTTTTTTTTTTTTGAGATTAAGACCGAAGATATATATATTTGATAAAAGGCTTAATACCGAAGATATTGATTTGTATCAATTATTATTTTGTTATTACTATACTACCCATAGTTTTTTTTTGTTCATCACTACCCATCGTTAATGTCATCTCTTTTTCCTTTATTTTGAGTAGTCATATGTCAAGGTTTGTAAAAGTGTTTTTTTTTTCTACAGCTAACTGAAAATAAGAAGATTGACATGTAAATTTTGTATACTATAATATTTTTCTCGATGCGAGATTTTTCTTTCTTAAAACGCAGGCTCGATGTGAGATTGTTACGTGATAAATTACTTAATTACGATTATTTTTATCAAATAAACTTGCTTAATTCTATTTTGTCAACACTTGATTATTTCCCTTTTATTCAACTGAAATTTTAACGATAGAGATCTATAAATTTTTGTTTATCTAATTCAAAAATAACAAAAAAAAAATTTAATAAATAAAATAATTATTATTTGTTAACCGTTTTGAAGCTATCGTACCTGCATATATCTTTTTCACTGCAAGTAAACAAGCTATCAAATTTAAGTCGGCAGATATAATGTTACAGTTCTGATGAATTTGGATTTGAATCAAGACTAAAAGAGAAAACTCAGAACAAAAAAAAGACTTTTATAAAGGTATAGTAGTGAAAAATCTGGAATAAAAAGGTGGTTTAAAATACTAGAATTTAAAACTAAATTATTAATCACTATAACGAGTAGTTTAGCTCTTTTTTCTAGAGTTATATTTATAGGCACGGAAAATATAAACTCTTAACAAAAAAAAATATATAAATTTTTATTTCTTTAGTTAATTTCTTATCAATTGCTTTATTTACTTATCGCGTTGAAGTTTCTTGTAATTTTATTGTTTTTAAATTTAGAAAACAAACAAAAACCCAAAAAAAAAATAGCTCTAGATTAATTCCGACAATATTACAAATGCATTCGTGGTTAGTGTAGTAAAAAGGAGAGTAAGAAGAAAAAAGGAGATTAAGAAAGGTTTTTGTATTTAATAATATTAACTAATGTGACGCGCAATAATTAAGGAGTGTAATTGCAGATGATAACGTGGACACTGAAAAAACCATAGAATGGTTTTGCAATAATTGTTAGTGAAGTAAATACTATTGTAATTAATATATTAAATGTAAGAAGTTGTGTTTCAGGATTAGGTCTGACATTTTGGTATATGGGGTCCTTACTTTGCATATCCATTTTGATCTTCATACACCTACAAATTTGTAGGTGACTGATGATAAATTAATGATGATAACATAATCCATTAAGATGGTTTTACTATGGTATCTTAAATTTTGGTTCACATCTAAAGCTGGTTATAAAATATCTGAACCAAACTCACCTTTCTGTTTCAGTCTGAGCTCACATTTGTTTTAGTATTTAGCCCATTTAAATTGGACAGTAAATCAACTGGACCAGTTAGCCCAACAGATTACTTAGTTTTTTGTTTTTTTTTTCTCATTTTAAATAAACGTTCCTTAGACTTCGTAGATCCCATTTCGACTGAAAGTTATAGATTTTTGGATTAATTATAAATACTTAAGTGCTAAATTACACTACATAGTTGTGAAAAATTAACCGAACATAGAAATCAATCTTTTGACCAGACATAAACTTAAGGATTAGTGGAAGAAATCGAACAAATTGTTTTTTCTCCGATGGATTTTTACAACCTTGATGCAGACTAATCTAAGTATATATATATATTTGAAGATCATCAAGTTTCAACTTATAATAATGTAAATATTCTCCGTTTTCGTATATATGTCGTATATATTTCTAGTTTGTAAATCTTCCTAATTTGTTAAGAAGCTAGGTTAAATCATTCATGTATATATTGAACTCTTCGATTAATATGAATCACAAGAAAACCTTTACGGTTTCTTGACAAACCTTTACACTAATCAATATCTCGTATATATTCCTAGCTTAGTGTAAATGTTTTCTTATGATTCATATTGATCGAAGAGTTCAATATATACATGAATGATTTAACCTAGCTTCCCAACAAATTAGGAAGATTTACAAACTAAGAATATATATATATATATGTATACGAGATATATACGAACACGGAGAATAGAATATTTTACGTAATATAATGATTAATAGTGCAAATCTAAAGGGTGATTTAGTTTAACCTGATCATGGTAAAATTTAGTTTGCTTAATGAAAAAACAAAGTATGAATCCGAACTTTTGATCTAAGCTAAAAGAAGAAAATTTCACAGTGAATCCGAGTCTTACTTAACAGTTAACACTAGACGATAGCTAATAGAAGTAGATGCCTCAAGTTGGCCAATTCATGTCTGAAGTAGATGCATGTGTTAAATTTATACCTCAATTATACCTTCCTGCAAATCGATACATGAATTTATGATAAATTTGAATTTACTATCTAAACTAACAGAATTGTGCAAATATATACTTTTTGACTAGTCCCGTTAACAGACCGTTAACCTCTGATGACGTGGTTATCCACGTAATTGAAGACAAATCCACGTAATCTCGGTTTAATTGGAGTATTTGAGTTAACTGTAAAACGACGTCATTTTAATTTAAGTTGAGAATTAAAAACAAAAGCAAAACGACGTCGTTTTACATTTCTTCTCCATTTTTCTTTCTTCTTCCTCGACAAGGTTGTGATAGTCTTGGAGCTTCCGAAATCCGATAGAACTGTTCCGGTCAAGAGATTATGAGAAAGATCTACGTCGGCGATCGATAGAAGTGTTGAAATCTCCTATGGAATAATTCCAGAGAAATGATTTAGGCTGAGATTTAAGAATTGCCTTGTAGCTCAATCCTGTAGAAGCTTTTGCATCCAACATAATTAGGGATTTCACCGATCAAATTGCTGAAACTCGCTGAGAAGATCTGCAGATTTGGTGCTTTCCAGATATTTTCCGGTAACCGGCTGTGGAAGTAATTGGTAGAGAGATTCAAGTACTGAAGAACATAAGAGGTGGCGAAATTCGCCGGAATTTGATTGGTGAATCTGTTATTGCTCAAATCGACGAAAGTGAGATTACGCAGATAGCCAAACCCGATCGGAATTGTGCCGTTTAAGCGATTGTTCTGGTGAATGAATTTGAAGATTTTCAAATATCAAGAGATGAAATCGTGATTGATTACAAAGTTGAATGTTTACATATATAGCTGTTAGCTGAAATATAAACCGAAATCTAGGAAGATTTACAATGACAAGCTAGAATCTTGATTCGATAGAATATGCCAAAGAAGCTTAACCAAGTTAGTGAACCGGAGTCACTCGGATCAGATATATTTCTTTATATGAAACTATAAAATTTTGTATTTTATGCATGGTGGTATGTTATCAAACCAAATTTAGACGAAAGCTACCACTATATGAGGTTGTAAATGAAGGAGATGAGTTGGATAAGGCTGATGAAGCTGAAACAGGGGAAAATATAGAAGAATCAGATGAGGATATGAAGTAAAAGGAATTACAATTGTATATTGAGATTACTACGCACAAGTTCTTCAATTTGAAGAACAACAACCAAATTCCTCAATCATAAAAAAGTAGGAAAAAATAATATCTAGGTAACATTGATTCCAGGCCCAACTTTGTAGTGCATGCAATGCCAAATGTTGAGTTTCTTAAACTTGACACATAATGAGATTAAAAATGTTATAATCATGTGGATATGATTTTTTTTTTAAAAGAAGCCACAATGTACTATAACGAAAGCACAGGTGAGGAGCCCTCATGATGATTCATGATTCATAATTCATATTACATAACGACTAAACCGTAGCCATCTCAACTTGAGGCGGAAACACAAACGAAGCCAAATCCATTTGGTCTACTTATCAACTTATGTCTCGCATGTTGCAATTCCTCTAATTATTTAATTTCATATAAACGGATAGCGCCTATAAAAATTTGTGGCTTGTGCAATTTCGAAGAAATAAACGGACATTATTCGATATAGATTTTTTTTTTATGGACTATAAAAATTTTCGACCATATAAGACTTAATATAGAATACTATCTACGAGTCTATTGTTTTATATTTAAATAAATTGATTTGTTTTTTTTTTCTCTCATTTACTTTTTCCACAGAGAGAATTATTTTATAATTTCCCCAGTTTTGTTACATTTTTGAAGATTAAAAATTCTAAATATTTGGTAGGACTAATGTTAATCACTAATATCAAGAAATGATATTACACAATTCAACACTACATTTTACCTTTCTCAATTTTTTTTCCAGTTTTTCCCAATCCTCATAATACACCAGTAGTATGAATTGAACATATAAAAATAGCAATTTAGCATTCTCATTTTAGCTAGTTATTGTACCTTATATGTTTTAAGTTTTTTACTTAGAAACTAAAATATTCAAATATACAGCTCATATGTAAAAGAAAACAAACAATAAATATCTGATTTTTTTACAATGAAAGGAATCTAATATTTGAACAAAAACTACTACTCACTCAAATTCAATCAAGATTCTCCATTTGGACCGCACATCTGGAACATACAGTATTTTTTACATATAATCCAATTACACATCCCAAAAAAAAACATCTGCTCTGCACACCAATTAGATAATTACTCCCATACTATATTTTTCATGTTTTTATGTAAAAAAGACAGAAAGATTCCAGAGAGAATCCAAAACTTCAGGGACCCAGATATTAAAAAGAAGGAAAACAAAAAAGGGTATTATAATAATTTACACATTTCCTCTCTCCCTCCAAAAAATCTCAACGACCCAAAATCAAACCCTTTAACTAAGGAACGAGCGTACGAAAAAACAGATCAGCAATTAAACAAAAATCCAAAAAAATAATTCGAATTTTCCACTTTAACCTAAACCGAAAATTTTCTCTCGCCGTCAGATCCAATTATCCGTTAAACCCGACCCGATAAAACTTCAAGAGCTCCGATTTTGATTTAAAACACTTCACATATTACCCAAACATGAGTTCACTACAATGACCCTAACCGAAACAAACCGGAGCCGGAGCTCCAATTCAAATTCCGAAAATTCCGGCGACGGCGGAGGCGGTAGAACCACCGCGATGAGGGTTATCGTTCCGTTACAAGGTGTGGTTCAAGGTCGTGGTGGTTTATTCTTAGGCTCTGTGATTCCTTGTGCTTTCTTCTACTTTCTTCAGTTTTACCTAAAACGAAATCGGAAAAACGAATCCGATAATTCCGGTGACCAAAACTCCTCAGCTTCAACACCAAATTCGGTTTCGAATTCGGGTTTTCCGGATCCGACCCGGTCACAATCCGCTGGACATCTCACGGAGCTTACTGCTTTACCTCGTTCACTCTCTCGGATTCTTCTTTCTCCGAGAAACTCAGGTGGAGCTGTTTCGGTTTCGGGTCGGGTTAATTGTGTAATCAAAGGTGGAGATTCGCCTTACTACGTTGGTCAAAAACGTGTCGAGGAAGATCCGTATGATGAGTTGGGTAACCCGGATGGAGTTATCCAACTTGGTTTAGCTCAAAACAATAAGGTTTAATCCAAATTCTTCCAAAAACATTACACTTTTTTGTGATTTTTGTGGATTTTAAATGTCTCTTTCTTCTAACAGTTGAGCTTGGATGATTGGGTTTTGGAGAATCCAAAAGAAGCAATTTCAGATGGATTGAGTATTAGTGGCATTGCTTCTTATGAGCCTTCTGATGGACTTATGGAACTCAAAATGGTGTTTCTCTCTAACCCTATGTTCATTGGACTGTTTTGAGATAATTTTGAAACTTCTTGAGATGTTTAGATGTGTGTTTTATGTGTTGTTCTTAAGAGAAGTTTTCTGGATTATGGACAGGCTGTGTCAGGATTCATGACTGAAGCAACCAAAAACTCGGTTTCTTTCGATCCAGCACAGTTAGTGTTAACTTCTGGTGCATCATCCGCCATTGAGATTCTTTCCTTCTGTTTAGCTGATTCTGGAAATGCCTTCCTTGTTCCAACTCCGTGTTCCCCGGGGTAGAAAATTTTAGTTCATTACTCTATTCTGTTTGGCTGGATAATGCTATGAGGTGTAATGAATCTTTGATGGTGGACATTCTGTTGTGCAGATACGATAGGGATGTTAAGTGGCGAACGGGAGTGGATATCATACACGTTCCTTGTAGAAGTGCAGATAATTTCAATATATCGATGGTTGTGCTTGATCGAGCTTTTTATCAAGCCAAGAAACGAGGTGTCAGAATCCGTGGCATTATAATCTCAAACCCTTCAAATCCCATGGGAAGTCTATTGAGCAGAGAGAATCTCTATGCTCTTTTGGACTTTGCTCGGGAGAGGAACATTCATATAATCTCAAATGAAATCTTCGCTGGGTCAGTGCACGAAGAAGATGGAGAGTTTGTTAGCATGGCTGAAATAGTTGACACGGAAGAGAATATCGATAGGGAAAAAGTTCATATAGTGTATGACCTCTCGAAAGACTTGTCTTTCCCGGGACTTAGATCCGCTGCAATCTACTCGTTCAACGAGAGTGTTTTATCCGCTTCAAGAAAGCTCACAACGCTCTCACCTGTCTCATCTCCAACCCAACATTTGCTCATATCCGCAATCTCTAAACCAAAGTTTGTTCAGAGATTTGTGAAATCAAACAGGCAGAGATTGCAGTGTACCTACATGGAACTTGTGAAGGGGTTGAAAGATTTAGGTATCGAGTGCATGAGAAGCAATGGAGGGTTCTACTGTTGGGCCGATATGCGAGGATTGATGTCGTCTTACAGTGAAAAAGGCGAGATTGAGCTGTGGAACAAGCTCTTGAACATTGGCAAGATCAATGTCATACCAGGATCTTGTTGTCATTGTATCGAACCAGGATGGTTCCGGTTCTGTTTCAGTAATTTGTCTGAGAGTGATGTGCCTGTAGTTATGAATCGCATTAGAAAAGTTTGTGAAACATGTAAATCTCAAAATTGATTTATGCTATTTGATTTTTTGGTTTTGTTCTGATGACTCTACTCTATTTGATTTATGCTGTTTAAGGTTAGAGATGACCCAATTGCTGAAACTTTACCAATTTTAGCAACAAAACAGACAAAAGAATCGATATTTTTTATTTCCCCAGGGAAAAGAATACAAATCTCATTGAAAGAATTAAACCCTAAACCGGAAAATCACAAAAGAATGTACTAAACACTGCACAATTCCCCTGCAAACACTGAACGAGTTCTGTCATGATTCCATTCCATTTCTGATCAATTCAAGAATCTGCACAACCTCTGCCATGCTTGGTCTCTTCAATGGATTCTCCGTTGTGCAAAACAAACCTAACTTCATCACTTGAATCAGCTCATTCTCTTCAAACCCTCTTAATCTTCTGTCAAAACAATCAGAAGCCGACCCCGTTTCCAACAAATCCCTCACATGATCCCTTAAGATCAAAACCTCGTTTGCGGAAGGCGACTCTACCGGTTTTTTTCCTGTAACAAGCTCAAGAAGAATCACACCGTAGCTATATACATCACATTTTTCACTCACTCTCAAACTTTGAGCTAGCTCTGGAGCTATGTACCCAACTGCATTGTGGAACTTGGTTAAACCGAAGCTGTTTAAAACCGGAAGAAACTTTTCCAAACCGTAATCTGATAGCTTTGCTTCGTATCTTTCATCAAGAAGTATGTTGGTGGACTTAACATTGAGATGAAGAATCGCGGGTTTACAATCGTTGTGAAGGAAAGAAAGCGCCTTTGCAGTTCCTAATGCGATTTGGAATCTTCTATGCCAATTCAACTCGGTGTTTCCATGGCCGCTGCTACTGCTACTGCTGGTTCTAGGGAAGATTCTTGGGTGTAGATTATCGTAAAGGCTTCCATTTGGGACAAATTCCGAAAGAATTAACTGCATTGTCGAGGAAAAGTAGTAACCTTGGAAAGAAGCAAGATTCGGGTGACTTAAACCTCCAAGCCTTCCGATTTCTTGCTCAAACTCTTCCTGGCTTTCGATTCTTCCTAAAGTCTCGAGCTTTTTCACTGCAATGGAAACACCACCTTCAAAATAAGCTCTATAAACCGTTCCAACCGATCCAATCCCAATTAAATTATCCTTGTCGAGCAAAGCTTTAGTACCCGCCTCCCAATCTTCATACTTTGAAGGCAAACTCTTGCTAAATAGAACAAGTTTACCGAATGTTACGCCGCCATTACCAGATTCGGTTGAAGCCAGGGTTGTTGTTGTGGTATTGAAAGTGACTATTTCTTCTTCGCTGCGCTTTTTCCGCCTCTTACGAGCTCTAAGGTTCAAAACAAGCACTAGACAGATACCAACCAAGATCACAGCAGCAGCAACGATAACAATGATAACAGAGGTGCTTAGAGCTTTGGTTTTTCTTGATCTTGATCCGGTTCTGAGAGCATTGCACTGTGTTTCGAGAGGATCACCGCAGAGGAAAGGATTGTTGGAAAACGAAGAAGCTCCCGAAGCTTCGATCTTTGGGATAACCCCGGTGAGGTTGTTATAAGAAACATTAAAATGTGTCATTCTATTCAAATTCCCAAGGGAAGACGGAATAGGACCTGAAAGCAAATTCTCTGAAAGATCGAGGAACTGGATTCTTGAGAGGTTTCCAAGATTAGGTGGAATGCTTCCATTGATTCGGTTCCGATGCAGATCAAGGATCTCTAAGTTTGTTAAGTTGAGTAGATTCTTAGGGATCTCTCCTTCTAAAGCATTCCCAGAAACATCTCTGCAACAAAACAACAAACATTAACAAAACAAAAAGTGAAATTGAAGAATCAAAAACTCGCTAAATATTGAAACAGAAAAAGATTGAAAGACTCACAGTTCAAGAAGTAGTCTGCAATTGGATATATCCTCTGGAATTTCACCATTCAGATTAAGATTATGCAAATTCAAAACCTGTAGATACTCAAGATTTCCGAGCTCTTGCGGTAGCTTCCCATCGATAAAGTTATTGCCTAATCTAATCACAGAGAGCTTCTCCATCGTCCCCATACCAAAGGGTACACTCCCGTTGAGCCTATTCGATTCCAAGTCCAAAAGCTTAAGACTTTTGCATCCGGTTATACCGCTAGGTACATTACCACTTAACACATTCGAAGACGCATCCAAAAACTCCAAACTTTCACTACAATCAACAATCTCACCAATCTCCCCAATAAACCGGTTTCTAGACACATTGAAATATGTCATGTTCTTAAATCCAAGAACCTCTAAAGACACTACTCCATCGAAAGCATTGCTTCCTATATCAACATGGCTCAACCTCTTGCATTTCGATATCTCCTCAAACACATCACCAGACAACACATTCCTTCTCACAGACACAAACTCAAGAACCGGAATATCGCAGATCCTAGGCAACAAACCGGTAATACCATTGTAAGAGAAATCAAAACCGATGAGATCATTGCAGTTTACGATTGATTTCGGTATTGATCCTGAGAGATTGTTATGAGACAATGAAACAAACTTGGTCTTGAAGCAGAACTTAAACAGAGAACTCGGAATCTCTCCAAAGAAACCATTTTTAGACAAATCCAAGAATCTTAAATTAGGTAAGTCACCAATAAACTCCGGAATCGAACCAGATAATGCATTCGAACTAACATTGATCTTCCATAAAGTTTGTAACTTTAAGTAATCCAAAGGTAAATTACCTGTAAACCTGTTGCCAAACAAGGTCAAAATCCTTAAAGAAGTTAAACCGGACAATGCTGGTGCTAAGGTTCCGGCGAGACTTGTGTTCCAAAGAACAATCTTGTCAACGAATCCTTCTGGGTTACAATATACACCATTGAAGCTATTACAGAGGTCTTCGTCTTCAATGGAGACCCAAGAAGCTAAAGTGTTGTATGGATCTTCGATGATGTTGTCTTTGAATTTAAGTAGAATCTCTCGTTCGGTAATTGAATCAGAGAAACTTGAAGATACTGTAATCATGTAAACGAAAATGAAAATTTCCCAAATCAGAAAATGAGAAACTCTTCTCATTTTCTCAAATCGAACTCGAAATTACCAAATTGGCATTGTCGGTTCTCGAATCCTAAACCGAAAATCAAATCCGGTTTGAGAAATTACGCTATTTTTAGTAGCATTTTGTTTGAAATTGATGAAGAAGAAGAAGATGGAAAGATTCGAAAGCATGAAGAAGTAGCTGCATTTAGCTAAGCTCAGTCAAAATGTGATTTGAGAATTTTTCAGCATCTTCAAGACTTCAACGGCTAAAACCGACAAAAAAAACCAAAGGGAAGAAATCAAATAAAAAATAAAATAAAGCCTCGAGAAGTGGTTTTCAAGAATCACGGAATCAAGAAGAAACAATGATCAAGAAACATAGAATAAGATGTAGGAGTTATGAGTTTCTGAACCAAACCCATTTATTAAAATGAAAGAGAGATTTGAGAGAAGAAGATGAGTGCGTGGAGAGTGATCCCTTGGCTGGAAAGTAAGCAGGTGAAGCAATTTAATACTCTCCTTTTCTCTCTTCTGTAAAACCCTTCTTTTTTTTTCTTTTCTCTTTCTCTCTATGAATCTATATATACATCTGTGGCTTCCACCATGTGAACAAGAACCACGTGCAAGGTTATATTATATGTATGAGAACATATATATATATATATATATGTGTGTGTAATTATGTGTTTGTATGTATTTTATTTATGAGTGGGAGTGAGGAAGAGGGTATCTGTTTGTCTGTACTTACCAGCAAGCATTTATTCTCTCTGCCTATAATATAATTTAGAATTTAGATATTAAATGCAATGGATTTAATGAGGATTTTCTGTAAATTTGATCATGTTTGTGATTTTATTTAATTGTTTTTGAATGATCTAAAATGTAGATTTCATATAAAAAACCTACGAATATTCTTTTTTGTTCCGCAAAATAAGTAAATCTTTTTGTTTTCAACTTTTTTGTTCACAATATGCTATGCAATACTCTGTATATGCCCGGTCATATTATATTTCAAATTTACTCTAAAACAAACAAAAAATTAATGTTTCATTTTTCAGTTTTTTGCTAATTAACCATAGTCAGGGTTAACTATTTGACTACTCCAAGATGAAAACTAAAAATTATTTGCCTGGAGCTACTAAAACTTCATCATTCCAAAGTTTTTACCATCTCAACCAGTTGATACGTACGTACACAAGCAGAGAAACCAGTACGTAAAAAGCATGAATATGCCATATCGACAGTTAATTATTGCCTTATTGGTTAAGTTGAAGTTGGTAGTGCATTTTTTACTCTTCTCGATATGCAGTTATGTAACTTATGTTAATAGTGGTATTTCTTATAAGTAAGAGCTTCAATTTCCAATTATGCTTTTTGTCGGAATTCTTTTATTAGTCTTTTTTGTCTAGTTCGGAGTACTACTTATAATCTGTCGGATATTTATGTAAATACATAAATATCATACACTAATGCACTCTGAATCATAAATACTATTACTGTGGTCGCATATTTTCAATATCTCATACTCCGATATATGTACATAGCAATAACAAAATATGATAAATTATTACAAAAAGAAAAAGAGAGATAAATTTCTGTATGACTGTTGTCTTTTTACTTGTATGGAATTTATAATATGACCGTTGATTAAGTACGGTACCTTTTTTTTTGTATATTTCGAAAAATCAAAGGCTGACTTCTGTTCTTAAGATTCTTCCTATTCTCGACATAAAATTACAAGCTATTAGACCAATGCCCATAATTCCCAAAAATTATTATTTTTTAATTAAATATACAAAGCTTTAGATCTTGATATTTTTTCCAAGATTTAGATCCTATTGCGACTCTAGGATCCTATTGAAATAAAGAACGTTTCCTACTTCTTCCAAGGTTTAGATCCTATTGAAGCCTATACATTGGAGAAAATGAAAAAAAAATTAAGTTGAAGGAATTAAGCAAATTGAGGACAATACTAATACGCAATTTCAGCTAGACAAATTGATGTTGACTCCGAAATGAACTATTTATTTATTTTTGTCATAAGTCGACATTACTGTAAGGAAAAACAAAAAAGAAAAAAACAAATTTTCTTTCTTCCGCTAACATCACCGTCGGCTAGCTTAGCTGGTTGTCCCCACAACCGAACCCGGTTTATACAAACCGGTTCTCTGTTCAAACCGACATTATGATACGAAATTCCGGTTCGAATAACTAATTAAATGCTCTGTCTGGTTCATCTATCTCTCTGTCTCGCAAAAACAAAAGAGTTTCCGTTTCGGTGGTCGCCGATCAAAGCACGAACGCTTATCGGAAATGATCAGTGCATAGAAACTTCGAGGTAATATTTGTGAAAAGTAATTTTCGAATTCACCGGAGACCAGAACCAGAAGAATATAAGAATATTTTTCTCCACCGGCTCAAGAAATGTCTTTGTTTTCAACTGTTACTCTAACAAAATTTCAATATTTTGATTCGATTCTTTCGAAATTAGCCATTTTTCATTAGTAATAGTAAACCCTAATCCAAATTCTGTAGTTTTATAATCTGTTTTCAATTCGATTTTGTCTCTGTTCTTGCATAGGAATTGAAAAAATGGATTCTGAGCAAATCGGCAACACAAGCTTCTCTTCCTCTGAGCCAAAGCTTTGCGTCAATGGCTGCGGCTTTTTTGGAACAGCTGCTACCATGAACCTCTGTTCCAAATGCTATCACAACCTCAGAATTACAGAAGAGCAAGCAGCCTCCGCTAAAGCTGTTACGTCATCATCTTCGAGCAGCAGAATCAGCGATGGAGGCCAAAAAACGGAGTTTTCTGAACCGCCGATGCCACGGATGACGAGATGTTTGAGCTGTAACAAGAAAGTGGGATTGATGGGGTTTAAGTGCAAATGTGGGAGTATATTTTGTGGAGTCCATAGATATCCAGAGAATCACGAATGCGAATTCGATTTCAAAGGAGAAGGAAGAGATGCGATTGCTAAAGCTAATCAGGTGGTGAAGGCTGAAAAAGTGGAGAGAATGTAAGTAAGTAAAGTAAGTTGAATGTTTCTTGCTTTTAAGATCTTTGTGTTATCATAACACTGTTATGTATATATATAGCTCTCTCGTCATGGTTTAAATGCTCTAAGGAAATGTTAGATCAGTTTGTGCTCTTGGTATTGCGATTTTCGGATGGTTTGGATTCTTGTTCTGTAATAAAAATGTTCACAAAACTTGGTTGTATCAGAAATGTGTGTGTACCGATTTTAGCTAGAGGAAGTATTCAAATCTATGTGATCATCTACTAAGAATCTGTGGCAAGACTCATGGGGATTGAAATAGTCTGAAATCTAAGTAGTCGAGTATCGGGGGGTTTTTTTTTTTTGCTTAGGTGACTTAGGAAGAAAATTGAGTTTTTTATACCATTTTTAAATTTACCCTGTTTTGTCTTCACTCTCTCCTGGTACTCTCATTCTGAATTCCTCTTGATTCTGAGCTCGATTCTTGTTGTATGAGCTTCAGGTGTGTAACACTTTCTTATATTGATTTGGTTATATTCTTCCTTGTTGGATACAGATTGGTAGATTTTTAGACATTGGAAGGTTTAGACAGAAATATTGTAACGTATTAGTTCTCATTTTCTTTCAGCACCATTACACTACTTATATTCCCAGTTGCGATGTTAACAATATCGACATTTCACTTTTTTTTTCCAGGTCAATGAGATTACTTGTAGCTTTATAGTACTCAATCCTAAAAACTTTAAACGCACAAATCTGTTTAAAAAGAAGAATGCTTAACAACGATGGGAACTGCAAACCAGGCATTGAAAACAACCATTTAGACCTCAACAAACAAGAATAAACTCTGTTGAAATACATCATTCAAAGACAGAGACAGAGAGAGAGAAGAAAACTCACGAAAATGGAGAAGAAAATTTAGACCTCACTTAGAGTTGGAACTGCAAAGAAAAGGAGAGGGAGAGAGTGAGAGCTTAATGGCTGAAGATAAGAAACGGGCTTTGGTAGCTTCGTCCTCCCATTCAACACCTTCTAACCATTCGCTCTCTGTATACTTTATGAAGAGTCCCTTTTCACCACTTTTAGAATTGAGTGAAAGCTTTCTCAGTTTTGGGCAGTGGACTACTTCGACTTCTTTAAGACAGGGAAATGGCAGAGGACTCCAATAAATGTTCTTCAGCTCTGGAATTTCTTCCAAATGTAGAAGTTCTAGTTTTTGGAAAGGAACAATCCCTGATTCTTCACCAACTAAAGCTTTCTCTTTGTTTATTATTTCTTCTAGTTCAAATGCTTCCATAACATAAAGCACTCTAAGACTCGGAGCGAACATCAGCCACGTCAATTCTTTACAGCATTTGCTAGACATTAGAGAAACCATAGAGAGGCTTAAGAAGCATGCATTTGTAGGATTGTGCAGAGGAGAAGCCGTCTCGCTTCTAATGCTTGTAATATCCATCTTTATCTCAGGAATAGTACATTCTTCGAAATTGAGTTCACGAACTTTCTCCATACTAGCTAAACGCCATATGTCTGATGATTCTAATTGGAAACCACCGATACCCAGAACTTGTGTACAGCACATCAGCTTTTGGGAGTTTAAAAATTGATCCAAACCTGAACCATTTCTGATTTCTATGGTTAGAATTTCTAAATGTTCCAAGACTAGCAACTCATCCATTGTGTTGGGATTTCTGCCAACTTTAAGAGAAAATAGTAATTTCACTACTTTCAAATTCAGTAGTGCAGAAATCCCAACAATATTCGAAAGCTTTAACGTCCTCTCCAAATCCAAGTGAATTAGGTTTTTCAACTCTTGTAAACCAACAGGTAGACATTCTATATTTGTATCCGATAAGTTGAGATACTTCAACGAAACCAACTGTGATATTCCATCTGGCAATTTGGAGAGAATTTCATTACTTGACAGATCCAAAACAACTAGCCTCAGAGTGGACCGGAAGAAGTCGCCGGAAATATTTACCAGTGTCTTCTCGTTTCTCTGCAAAAGCAAAGTGGTGAGTTCAAGACATTCCGGACTGCTAGAGATACGATCAATCTTATTAGACATCAGCGACATTCTTCTGACAGCGTTCCAATTCATAAATTTTGGTATTCCATATAACCCAGCACCAGCAAAGACAATGAATTGATCAGATGCGATCCACAAGGCCATTTCACGGACAACATCATGCATATACACTCTATTTGTATCATCGAGAAACACTCCATTTGTATATGTATCTTCCTCCATCAACAAAGAAGAACGAACAAGGCTACCGATGATCTCATAACCCTTGTTTTCAGCCCTTTCCATACCTCCACTGTCTTCTATAATCCCTTCACATATCCAATATTCTATCAACCCACGTTTAGAAATTCTCTCATCTTCTGGAAATAGAGCGCAATATAGTAAACATGATTTGACATGCTCAGCCTTTAGATTATCGTAACTAAACTTCAAAATCGGAAGAATTTCATCCTCCACCTCAGGAAAGTCAGCAGCATTTGAAGTCAAAACTTCAATTGCATGATGCCATTCTTGAGTCGTCCGTTTGTATGACATGGCTTCGCCAATAACGTTGAGTGCTAGTGGTAGACCATGACACTTTGTAGCAACTCTGATTGCAAGCTCTGGTATGCTTGGATGACTTCCTAAAGTGATCTCTCCAACTTTCTTTCGGAACAAATCCAATGCATCATTAGGTGCCAAACATTGGACTTCCATCTCAACATTAGCTCCCATGCGCCCACACACTTCTCGAGAACGAGTGGTGAAAACTACTTTACTTCCATTTTCTTTACTTGGAGAGGGGACTCCAATCTTCGTTAGATCAACTTTTTCCCATATGTCATCTAACAACAACACAAACTTCTTTCTCCGTAAGATATTGTGTATGTCACATGCCTTTTGGTCTTCATCTTTGCGGTTCCAACCATCTCCATCTAGGCCTAGTTTCTTTGCAATATCTTCTTGAATCTTCTGGATTTGTAAATCCTTAGATACCACAACCCAAATCACAATATCAAAAGCATCCTCTTTTTGGAGAAATTTATTATTGATCTTTGTGAGAAGTGTAGTTTTCCCCACTCCCCCCATACCGTACATACCAAGAATACCCACTCCGTCTTCCATGAGGCAGTTCCGTGCTGTTTCAAGCATTTTTTCTTGGCCAACGATTGACGGTTGAACAGGCCTTTCTACCACGTCAGACGCTTGAGCTTGCTCAGCAACCACTTCAAAAACCCCATCAGATCTGAGATTCTGAACCTCATTTTTTACCTCTCTCAACATCATGAAAACCCGTTTCCCATAACAATAACTCTTTATTAAACTCTTGGAGCAAAACCCACAAAGACATAACCTTTGGATCTCAGTATTTCTAACGCTAAGCAAACCATTGACTTGGCTATCGATGGTCTCAACTCTAGTAAGCCATACCTGGATTTGGTCAAGCCTTCGTAGACCTTTATTCTCCTCTCTCTCCACCCTTCTTAACAAATCATTTCGCCTTGCCTTCAGCTCATCCATGTTTGTCTTCAAAGCTGCAAGATTCTCCTCGAGGTTGTGAATATAACTCTTTTTGACACACAACCATTGAGAGACTTGATTCACAACTTGATCACATGAAAACGAGAAAGAGCACCACCCAGCCATCGTTGTACAGACGCAGAGAAAGAGATTCCACAAGGGAAAAAAAAAAGTGAAGGTTTTAGCGAATTAGTGATATGTTAGGAGAGAAGAGAAGATAAGATATGAGAAGATGAATGAGGTCCTCAAAACAATAACTCCAAAACGGAGAGATCAAAGTATGAAAAGTCTTGCTTTATGGAAGGGTCCATCCAAAAATGTCAATGTATGCGTACTAGTCAAATATCTATGAACTAGATGGCGCGGAATCAAATGATTTTAACCATGTGCCATTAGCCGGTTTAAACAACCCAACTATCTCACACACTTTGACCACTGATTGTGTCGATCTTTATCTCAGAATTAGTACAACCACTGAAAAGGAGTAAACGAAGTTTGTCCATACTTATTGGAATTTGTGTTCGTGTACAACTCGTTAGCTTGTGAGAGCTTAAAAATCAATCCAAACCTGACTGATAACCAAATCCAATGGTTCAAATTTCTAAATGTTCCAAGATTGGAGCCTCAAGAAGCTCTTTTTATTAATATAGATTATAAATTGAGATAGAAGGGCTTAGGTTGGTGTGCTTCAAAAGTTTTGTGGGTTTTTATAAATGTTTATGTACTTTAATTAAATATAGACTATAGTTGAGTTCAGTTTACAAACCTGGATTTGTTTGAAATGAGTTCCTCAAAACAATGACTCCGCTCAAAACGGAGAGATCAAAGTATGAAAAATCTTGTTTTATGGATGGGTCCATCCAAAGATGTCAATGTATGCGTAATAGTAAAATATTTATGAACTAGGTGAGGCGCAGATAAAATGATTTAAAAGATAATGTATAGGTTTGTTAAAAAATTATTTGAAATGAAGTTATCACCATCCATAATCTCTACATAACAAATTGTTTACTTTAATTTACAGATGTTTTATTACCGCCTGGAAATTTGGTAATAAATCCAAGCTAATTTGGTAATGTTTAAGTGCAGGTGTACATAAATTATATAGGGTGGTAGGTACAGTAGCATCAAAACTCAGATGACCAAACTATCCTCAATATAATCAAATTAGAGAACTTTCTGAAGCCAAACAAGACTTTCGAATCTGCAACTTTTCATACCAGTTTCAGAAATAAAATAGTCAAGCCAATCAGACATAACAGAACAGCCAGGACCAAAAAACTCTGAAAGAAATAAAAAATTTTGCAGCTTGAGGAAATTATGAGACTGAAAATCTTTTGTAATATTTTGAGAAAGTGATGTTATATCCGATTGAAACTACAAGAATGGTCTCTGAGTTTGTTTCAATGTTTTGATTTGCATCTTCAAGGAGATGGTTTAATCTTTTTAGTGAATAAGCGTTCAGTGGATTTTCTTAATGACAGAGTTTTTATTGATAAATTGATAAAGACATTCTTAAACAAAAGGAGATGATTAATTAAGCTGATAATTGTAAGATTATATAATAAGTTTTTTTTGCTTCTACTTCTTGTTGATGCTGAGGATCTTGTCTCTAAGAAGCCTCCTCATGATTTTACCAGAGAGAGATTTGGGAATTGAATCCACAAAATGAACGGCTCTGACTTTCTTGTAATGAGCTACGTTTGCTGCAACAAAGTTAAGAATGTCTTCTTCCTTCTCTTTCGCTTTCGGATTTATCACAACACAAGCCGCCGGAATCTCCCCGGCTTCCTCGTCCGGTAACCTTTTTCATTACAAAAAATTTCATGTTTTGAATATTTTTAAAATCTTTAGTATTTCAAGAATTCATAAGGCAACATATATAATATACTCACGGCACGACTGCAACGTCTTCAACGGATGGATGAGTTAGTAAAATAGCTTCAAGCTCCGCCGGAGCAACCTGCCGGAAAATTAAATATGAAATTTTCATATAATATTCCTGCAAAATTTTGAACCAAAAACCAAATTACCTGAAAGCCTTTGTATTTGATAAGTTCTTTGATACGATCAACGATGAAGATATCTCCATCATCATCAATGTAACCTATATCCCCTGTGTGAAGCCAACCTTCTTCATCGATCGTTTTCTCAGTCTCTTCCTTGTTCATGAAGTAACCTTGCATGACACATTGGCTTCTCACACAAAGCTCACCGGGAGTGTTCTTGGGGAGTGACCGGCCAGTGTCCGGATCTATGAACTTCACTTCAAGATTCGGAAGTATGAAACCAACCGAGTTTCGTTTCGCGATTCCTTGTCCTTTTTCAGGATCTCCGTGAGTTAATGTGATGCAACTATGCTCCGTTAATCCATAAGCCTAAATTATAACACCGTTTTAATTACATTTAACCAAGCAAAAATCAATGAACATAATAATTAGAGGTGTTCTATCCGGTTTATTCGATAACAAAAATTGATATGAAAGTCGAAAAAAAAAAAAAGCTGATTCAGTTTAATTTGGTCTCATTTCCTGATAAAATGTTATGAAAGCTGAAATCGTACCAAATTAAAAACTGACACGAAAAGAAAACTGAAATGTGTAAGATGATTTTAACAAAAAAATAAAAATAATAGTAAGATGATTTAGTTCTGTTCTGTTTCAAATATATTTTTAGTAAGAAAATCCTTAAAATTGAAAAAAAAAAAAAAATATATATATATATATATATCAAAGGAGATAGAATATATATATATATAAATGCCAAAAAAGAGTTTTTTTTTTTTTTGAAAATCCTTCAAGATTATATTTCGTAGGAAAAAATATAAATCTCTTTATTTTTTTGAAAATTCTTTAAGAATATATTTCGTAGGAAAAAAAAATCAGAATTCAAACCAAAACCATTATTACCTAATGAGTAGGAAAAAGAAAAAAGGAGATAGGTCTAAATTAGACTTTACCTCTTGGACTTGGACATTAGGAAACTTGGCTTCAAAGGCAGTAAGAAGCTCAGGAGCTAACGGAGCAGCAGCAGTCATAACAGAACGGAGTTTAAGCTTCGAAAGATCAAACTCATCAACAATTGGATTCTTAACAAGATTCAATATAATCGGTGGAACAATAGGCGCAAACGAAACCTCATGCGCAATCAAAGCATTCAAGAAAATCCTTAAATCATACCGACTCATAGCAACAACTTTGCCTTTATTCTTCATCGTAGCACAACATATTCCAACGATACCGTAAATGTGAAAGAACGGGATCAAACCAAGCGTCACGATCTGACCAATCATTTCAGTCCGGACGCTGAAAAGAGAAGAGCAAAGATTGGCTATGAGATTGCGATGTGTCAGCATTACTCCTTTTTGTATTCCTGTTGTGCCTGAAGAGAAAGGAAGTGCACAAAGATCTGTCTGAAGAATCTCTTCTTTGTTGTTATCTCCTGATCTGTCTCCTGCCTCTAGAAGATCTTTCCAGTTTACTGCTCCTTCGATCTTCTCTTCACCTAACACTATTACCGGTAAACCTAGCGTCTTCACCTGTCCAACAAACCGTAGGATCTTAACCGAACCGAACCAAACCAAACCGAAAATAATGTCCAAATTTTCACACATTAAAACCGATCCAGACTTAGTCCTACCTAAGCAAATTAACCAAAATCATTTATAAACATATATATTAAGGACATAGATGTTTTAATTACCTTTTCAAAGTTAGTAGCATCGGTGATGATTCCTCTAGCACCGGAAGCTTCAACTTGCTTCTTGATCTCGGAGACAAGAGCCGTTGGATTTGCACCGGAGAAGACTCCACCGGCAGACATAATGCCAAGGGCAATCATCCCATACTCCGCCACGTTTGGTAGAACCACAACCATTACTTGACCTTTCCTTAGTCCAAGTGAAGTCAACGCTTTGGCTAGCCTCTTCGTGTCCCTCACTACATCACCGTACGTCAGCGCTTTTCCGGTCACCGCTTCTACAAACGCCACTTTCTCTGTGAATTCTTCAACTCCTTGGAGCACAAACTCAGGCTTTTTTCCACATATCCATTGATTAGTAAGTTTCCATTAGTATACAAATAGATTATGTTTCATATGTTATAATATAAGGGGTAGTCTTATAAACCGAACCAAACCGAATCTGACCTAAATTTTAGACTTAAACCAGACTAAACATATATAGAAAGTGGATACCAGTGTAAGCTTGTCAGGAATGGGCACTGATGGATATAGACTGCGGAAAATGTGTTCATTGTTTTGCTTTTGACCCTCCATTTTTTGCGGATTAGTATTTGATTTATGTGTTATGAAAGAGTGAATATAAATAGGAAGATAATTTTCTTGTTCATGTCATGTCATATATGATGCAAACCAATATTGGTAATTAAGAGAATGGTCTTTGACTCTCTTAGACATATAGGTAAAGTTTTGTTGAGTCATGGAAATGCTGTGAAAGATATGATTTATACTTGATGGAGCCCAAGAAAAACGTCTTTAAATGTAGTTTTAAAGGCCCGTATTTTTAGTGAGTAAAAGCCCCAAGCCTCAAGAAATAAAGTCAAGCTTTCAAAACATTTGATTAGTGTATTAGACTAGTCGGTTTAAGTAAACCGTGTAATTACGATGATTTGATTATTAGACCAAAATTCTTGTCTACCAAACTTTATCTACTAGATTTTCATACTAATTTTTTTGAGTTTGGAAATTTTAGGTGGATTGCTAGTTAAAAATCTTGTAAATATGTTGTTTCATAAGGTTTTTGAATATTCCACTAACTAAATATAATCCGTTAGATCATTTATACTATTAGTTGAAAATGGAGGGCAACACTCTGAATGTGGGTTGCTAACCGTGGTTGGTTTGGATCTCATTTATATGATTTGTATTTATTTCTTTTGTTTGCAGCCAGCAAAATCTATATCTTGCTTCTTTTTCTTTTTCTGTGAAAAATATATCTTGCTTTCAAAATTATCTTCAATATTTTCAATTTTGAACTATAGATTTTTCAAGTTGTTTGTTTCTTTCTGTTTTGTCAACTCGGATATAAGTTTCTCTATTTTTTTCTTTTATGTCATATACGTTTATTAACCTATGTATACATCTCTGGGTGACAAGTATATATGCATGAAAATCAAATAAAATTCTTATAAATACAAACGTGTCTTTGTCTCGTCGTAACGACATTCCTATTTAGAGAGATGCTGTGATGTCTTCCCAACTAAACTATTCTTTTTATATAAATTATTAATTCTCTCTTAAACATTATACATTTCTACTATATATTATTATTAGATCGTGCGAATATTTGATTTTGATCTTGCTAATTTGTAAAAAACAAATAACCTTGGTAGGTATGTATGCCTGTCATGTGGCATAATCGATACCGCTAATGCTTTCCATCGTACGGCGTAAGGACTATATAAGAGCAGTGTGATTGCTTTCTCATTTAAATACGAAGAATCTAGTCACATGCATTAACGTAATACTCAAAAGATCTAATATTACATACATGATGCATTACACACTCTTCTAATTCAAAATTTTATTACATGAAACATCGAACAACTATAAATAATTACTATAATCTTTTAAAAGTGTACTACTTACTATTCATATGATAGATAACTAACAAAATGAAAATGTCACATATGAAACAATTTGTTTTAAGAACATCATTTTTATAAGATTAATCTATTGTTAAATGTTAGTAAAGTCGATCAAGCGTAATTTAATGATTATGATTGGTTAATCTTAATGATTTTAGGATGTATTTTTTAATTCATTCTAAATAAAATCTTACCTTTTTTTTTTTTGTTTCAATCAAAATTTCTTTAACTAACCTATAAAAGAAAGAAAGAAAGATTGTGACATCGTATATTTTTTCTATTCGAAACTTCTTCTGTATGTACAAAGACAAAGATACCCTTCCTAAGCCAGCGGAATCGCGTCTAAGACTGAGGGTATAAAAGACAATACGTGTAAGTACTAAAAGACGGAGGATTTTAAGAAGCGTAAATAACACGCGTCCACGTCATATATTCTGGAAAGTGGGTAAGAAAGGGGAAGGATCAGATTTTGTTCAGCTTCAAGCGAGTATCGATTTCACGTGAGTTAGGTTAAGATAACGACACGTGGCTTACTCTGACCGTTGGATCGTTTATGAGTACGAGACATCGAATTAGAGTGGAATGCACGCAATGGTTTTGGACACGTGGCATGAGATGAGAGCTGGACATTTGATCGTGTGACACGAATTCATTTTTGTAGTCACGTGCCAGTATTGGTGGTAGAATTTATTGTTCCCTTCGTGATGGGAGGGAGGTCTAAAAATAATTTGCGTCAAAATTCAACCTACGTAAAAGAAAAAAAAAATTGTTAAACAATACGATATTACGACTAGAAAAAAATAGTATCAATGATAAACCAATTTTAATTTAAATTGCCGTTAAATTCACTAAATTCGTAGTATTGCTAATTTTAAGATTTTAAGAAAATTTTGATAAATAGCACTAAAGAAAAAGTTGCTCAAAAATACCATCTTATTACATGTTTTCTAAAACCTCATAAACATTGTATAAAATTCATTATAAAACCTTATAACAGGCTTAAGAAAATTTTATAAATCTGTATTTTGTGATATTTTTGAAAATAGGCAAAAAGTGATATTTTTGAAAAGATCTAATTTTTATGTATGTATAAGTTTTAAGTATTCAGTAATTTTAGTCTAAATCATGTAATTTTATAAACTTTTCTCTTTATTTACTAGAACTTGTCCCGGTTAAAGGACTAAAGCAATGATATTTCTTTGCTTTGATTCTTTGAATCTGAATTAAAAATGTTAAACATTCTTATATATCATCGAATCCAAGAAACTAAAAGATATTAATAAAATCAATTTTCTCTTCTAATACCGAAACAATCTTTTCTAACCAGATAAACTAACTACACTTGGATCAAGATCAATCGAATTTATCGCCCTTAAAACTATTAAAACCAAAATGAATTAATTCTAAACCAACAAATAAACGCATCTTAAGTCTCCCTGAAACTACTATTTACCAAAAACAATTTTGGTAAATAGTAATATGCGCCAGTCATGGTCGTCCATGTGACCATATTTTAATAAACACAGCCAAATTGAGAAACTTAACAAGTGTTTGATGTATATATATTTACACGAATACAACTTTGATAGGACACTGTGAAAACGTGCTTTGCTTTGCGCTATGAAAAAAGATCTACCCAGAGAGAGAAACTGAGAAAGTAAACAGTATCTTGAATCTTCGATCTTATTATATAACCAGAAAGTGAGAGATTAGCTATGTGTTTTGAAAGAAGGAGAAGCTGAGGTTAAACGACATCGTATTAAAGGTGGAGAGTGAGAAATGGCGATGAATGGTTATTTAGATGAGTATGAGAAGCTTGTGATTAGGATGAACACTCCCAGGTTTTGTGTTTTTTGAATCCTTTCCTCTGTTTTATTTACGGTTTTTGTTTAATTTCTCCAAGATTTTATGTTATATCACATTGGTTTTGCCTACAAATCTCTAAAATGTTTTGATCTTGGGTTCAATTTTTTTTTTTTTTTTTCATGAGGCATGCGTATTTCCAGGGTTTCTATCTTATTCTCCGGGGAAAATAATTTCTTTTATCTCGTTTATAAGTTTCTGATTAGTTTTAATAAATTAGTTTTGAATTTACTCTTTATTGAAAACACGATCATTCTTTAACAAGAAGAAAGCCTTTTGATATTATCTTACCTTCCAGTCTTCCAACATCGTTTAATTTAAATAAGAGATCTACTCAAATAAGAGATAATATCATTACTACAAATTGGTATGTAAAAAAAAAGTGTGATTGTCTTGTTGTCTTTTTTTTTTTTTTTTTTTTTTTTTTGATTAAGGACTTGTTGTCTTTTTCTAACTTGGTCTTCTTCGTTTAGGGATTTTTCCCAACTTCTTTTTACATAAATTTGGGAAATCTCAGAAGACTTTTTATCTCTAACTTTTGTTACGTTCGAAATTTTCCAATTTTTAATATTTTAAAACTTCCATAAAGGGAAAAAGATTGACAATTTGGATTAAACATATTACAGGGTCGTGATCGACAATGGGGTATGTTCTTCTGCAACAATTGTCAAGGTTAGTCATTTTCATTAAAATATCTTACATGTTACAACCATTAAAAATATAAATTAAGGTTTAAATAAATAAATAAAATATTCTGATTTAAAAAAAAATAATTTTGTTTGGTTTTTCTTAGTTTTTTTTTTTTTGATAAAGTGTTTTTTCTTAGGTTGACAGCTCGAGAAGAAATGGGATATTGTTGGATGCCGTACAGATTCTGTCAGATCTTAACCTCTCCATTAAAAAAGCTTACATTTCCTCTGATGGAAGATGGAATATGGATGGTAATTTAATTAAATTCATCAACACAATTACAAATTTCATAAATATTAAATATTTTGAACATTTTTATTAATTTCTGGTTACTGCAGTATTTCATGTGACTGATATAAACGGAAACAAATTGAATGATCAGAGCGTTTTAAGCTACATTGAACAGGTAACTATTAATAGTACTATTTTATAGTTTCATTATTCATTTTATTCCAACTTTGGGTTTGAAGTTTGAATGATGTTTGAATTCAAGAACTTAATTTTTGGAAATTCAAGAATTTAAATGTTATCTTTTGTGTGTTGGTTTTAACAGTCAATCCAAACCGTATACTATGGAGAAAGTATTGAAGCTAACGGTTTAACGGCCCTAGAGTTAACCGGATCAGACCGTGTCGGATTACTATCTGAAATCTTTGCGGTTCTCAATGATCTCAACTGCAATGTAGTTGATGCTAAGGTCTGGACACATAATGGCACAGTAGCCTCCATAATCTATGTCAAAGACTATAGCTCGGGATCTCCGGTTCAAGATTCCAATAAAATTTCAAGAATCGAGGCACGTTTAAGACATGTTTTGAAAGGTGATAATGGTGTTGCAAGGACTTGTGTTTCAATAGATTTGACACATACTGAACGGAGACTTCATCAGTTAATGTTTGAAGATAGAGCCTATGAGAGGAGAACAGAGGAGGAATCTTATGTGGTGGTTGTAACGGTTCAGAATTGGGCCGAGTGGAGTTATTCGGTTGTTAATGTACAATGTCAAGACCGAACAAAGCTTCTTTTTGATGTGGTGTGTACGTTAACTGATATGGAGTATGTTGTGTTTCACGCTACTATCAACACTGCTTCTGATCAGGCTTACTTGGTATGTTTCTTGATCAGCAAGATTCATTCTTTTTGTGATGAACTTGGAATCTGTATGTGTGTTTTCTTTTTCAGGAATTCTATATAAGACACAAGGATGGATCACCGATAAGTTCAGATCCGGAAAGGCAGCGAGTGATCGAGTGCTTACAAGCTGCAGTAGAAAGAAGATCATCCAAGGTTAGAAATGGTGTGGAATCTGAGCCGTTTGATCAAGTTTCGATCTTATGATCTAGAGATCTTATCCTTAGTTCTTGTGTTTCTGGTGTTAGGGTGTGAGATTGGAGCTAAGGCAACCGGATAGACAAGGTTTATTAGCTGAAGTAACGCGGATTTTCAGGGAAAACGGTCTGAATGTTACGAGAACAGAGATATCAACGAGTAATGATATGGCTACAAACATATTCTATGTGACGGATGCGGGTGGAAATGAGGCTAAACCAGATTTGATTGAATCGATTAGGGCGAAAATCGGGTTTGAGTCATTGAGAGTAAAGGAAATGCCATGTGTGAACCATAAAAAGGGTGATGGAGAAGGAGATCAAGAGAGAAAGGCAGTGTTGGTTTCACTTGGGAGTTTAGTTTGGAGAAATCTCTTCAACTTTGGAATGATCAAATCATGTTCTTAATTAGGGGTTAGATCTTAATCAGGGTTTAGGTTATGTGTCTAGTAAAAAGTTTAATCCTTTGGAGATGGTGGGAAAAGTTTGATCTATACAATGTACATAGAAAATGGGGATATTATTAGGAATTGGAATTCAGAAATTGCTTACTTTATTCTTGATTAGGAAGATCTTATATACAATGGTGGTGATTTAAGGGTTCAGATGCTAGAAAAAGGTTGTACAAAGGTCTTTAATACTAATATTACAGTTATTGCTATGTTCATAGTTTGATGATTTTGGTGTTCCATTATGATCCCAAAAAATATAATTAAATTACTAATTTTTTATTGACTATATTATAAATATTCAACCAATACTAACATTATGATTTTGGTGTTGAATTATGATCCCATAAACATTATAATTATATTACTATTTTGTTTACTTTAGTTATTGCATATATTATAAGTATTCACCTACATTCATCTAATTAGATTTCCATTTAGAAAAAAACATTTATAAGAACTTTCATATATTTACATTAGAAAATGTTTTAGCTTTATCTTACAAGAAAGCATTATCAAAATCTAAAACAAAACTTTAAAATAATTGTTTATTCTTTTGAAAAAAAATTTCACTACATTGATTGTACATGTTGATATAAGGATTTCAAACTTATAATATTTTAGTATTTAGCTATAGTAATTTAACTTATCTTATATTATATGGTGTTTAGAAAAAATAAAATAAAATTTAAATCTGCACATACCAAGACGGCAAGACATAAGTTTAATGGTTTGTACTAGTATTACGTCAGCGCTTACTCTAAATTCAAATCCCCATTTGTAGGAAAAAAAAAACTATCCAGTTTAATTATTTTAAAACAAATGGATGATTATTTACTTAAATTTTATTAAATTAATATTAAAATTTACTTTTAAAAGGATGGTAAATGGGCATACTTGTTATCATCATAACTTAAAAACTTATAGTGTCCACTTCAAGAATCCCAAACTTCTCTCGCAAGAACATAAATATTATACTCAATTACACAGACATATTGTTATAGCTTGCGTACCAAGAGACAGATATGTGTATAACATATGCTTAAAATATTATAATCTTCGATCTACGTCTATATAATATGTATTGAGCTTGGAAGTTTTACAAAAACTTCACACAACAGACTTTTTCCACTAATTTTCTTAGCAAGAAATCGTGGTATTTTCCCGGAAAGTTACTCTTAATTCATATTTTCCTGTCAAGTCACTCATTTATTAATATAGATAGAACTCAGAAGAAGATGTTCAACATTATAATCAATGTCATGGAGATGATCTGGAGAACAATTGTTTCAATATTAATGCTCTTTTTCTTCTTGAGATATTTCTATATTCCTCCAAATCCTCTTCTTGTTTTCTTGTTCTTCAGTTTGATTCTTTTCTTGTTTATCATCGATCATAATCGCTCTGTTTATAAAGAAACCGAAGAATTTTATAATCTCACAAGATATTACTATGATGATTGTTTTAGCTGCTATTATAATGGCTATCATGAAGTTGACAATGATAGTTATATATGGAATGATGATGAACCTTATAGCCAATGGAATCAAGACGGTGGTGATGATGGTATTGAAAACATTGATGATGATGATATTCATGCCCATGGCGATGATGATGATGATAATGATACGTTAACGAGTAGGATTGAAGATTACATTGCAAATGTTTACAATGGATGGAGAGAAGAGAGACGAGCAGAGAATCTATTTGTCTGATCTTTTCAAAACTCTGTTTTCTTTTTTTCTTTGTCTCTGTACATATGCAGTAATTGTTGTGGTGTGTACATAAGTTTGGGTTACATCAGCGACATTTTACGACTGATGGATCTGCTATTTTATCGATCAATCTGTAACTTTTAAACAATACCCTACAGCGTAACAGATACACATGTATTGTGAGAACAATAAGAATGCGTTGAGAAGTAACCATTAGAAAAGAAACATGAAAGGCTTATTCACCTCAAGGATGCTTTGACTACTCTTCTCTGAAGGATGATGAAACTGTTTAAGAAAGCATGTCAAGAAAGCTTTTGTCCAATCTCCCATCATGTAACATATTAGTCACCAAGCCAAAGGTTGAAGCATCTCCAACAAACCCGCAACTCCTCATTTCTTTGATGAGTTCAGCTGATGCTGCTTTGTCACCATCTCTAAGGCGTGCTCTGATCAGTGTATTATATGTACCGCTATCTGGGAGTGGCCCGTCTTCTTTCATTTCTCTAAACAATGCATCTGCTTTTTGTTGTAAGCCTTTCCCGCAAAATCCTGAGATCATTATATTGTATGTTATAACATCGGGCTGCATTCCTTTGAGGCTGAGGCTACAAAATAAACCCCACGCATCTTCAACCTCCCCAGCCTTGCACATTCCTTCAATCATAATATTATATGTGAATATATCAAGTTTTATTTCACTCCTTTTCATATACTCGAATACCACCAAAGCTTTCTCTAGCTTCCCATTGTTACAGAGTCCATTTAACAAAATGCTGTATGTCACAATATTGGGAGGCACACCCCTAGAAACCATCTGTTGGAAAACTTCTTGGGCATTCTCATAATCCCCAACTTGAAAAAACCCGTGGATAAGAGTGGTGTAAGTGACTGTGTTGCCAACCAAACCTCTTTCAGACATCTCCCGAAAGAGTTCCATACCTTCCTCTACTCTCTTAGACTTACAAAGTCCATTAATGAGAGTGCTATATGTCACAACATCTGGAAGACAGTCCTTGCTAACCATGAACTCAAACATCTGCTTGGCCTCGTCTAGGCGATCATGCATACAAAACCCATTGATCAGTGAATTATATGTGAAAATATTAGGATCTACAGACCTTCGGATCATTTCACCGTACAGTTTTTCAGCTTCCAATAGCTTCCCTTCTTTTACAAACCCATCGATCAATACACTGAAAGTAACAACATCGGGGTTGATTTCCCTCCCAATCATATCACTAAGTAACCGAGAGGCATCACTCCATCTTCCATAATTACAAAGGCAACTTATGAGGGAGTTGTAGATATAAACATCCGGAGTAATTCCTTTGTTCTTCATTTCATTGAACAGGTCGAGTGCATCATTCACGTGTTTGTGCTTGCAAAGACCATCAATGATTGTGGTGTAGATTACGACATTCGCCTCTATTTTCACAGCTTCCATCTTTTTTAGCAGATTTAAAGCCAAATCAGTATCACCTCTCTTGCATATTCCATTTACCAGAACGCTATAAGTAAACAGATCTGGTTGACAGCCTTTTCTTACCATTCGGTCAACAAAAGCCACTGCTTCTGAAGCTTTGCTGTTGAGAAAAAGTCCTTGGATAAGAGTGTTGAATGTGACGGTATTAAGTTGATATCCCATTTCCAGCATTTGACCAACCAGAGATACTGCATCCGAAATTCTATTCTCATGACAGAGACCATTGAGCAATGAGTTAAGTGTGACAATGCTGGGCTCATGACCAAGTTTCGTCATCTTGCCAAGTATAGCAAAAGCAAGAGAGAGTTGAGAGCGGCGGCAAAAACAGTTAATCAAAATACTATATGTATACTGATTATGTGCAATTCCCAAATTTTGCATCTGCTCGCCCAGAGAGATGACAACATCAAACTTCTTCATCTTCCCAATAGCACTCAACAATTTACTGAACTCAATAATTGAAGGTAAAGGACTAGACTTGACCATTTCACTGAACAAATCAACCGCATCATCTAACTTAATATCTTCTAGTAGACCATTTCTGAATATCTCTCTGTACTCACTGACACTAGACAAAGCTCGTCCCCAGCTACCAAAGAAACTGCAAAGACTAAACAATGGAAGGGCAGTTCCAGGATTACCTGTCTCCAGAATACGCCAATTAGTAAATCTCATCATCTTCTCAATTTTTGCAATGAATCTTATTTTCAAGCGAGAAGAGGACAAAGAGACACACCAAAATCTGCAGAATCACTTTAATAGTTAGGGGAGTTGTTAATTTGGCTGTAAATGAGATAGCTTTACACAGTAAACGACGAATGTATGATCATTACAAACATCATAGAACATCCAATTAGAAATTATATGAATCTTCACTAATTGAATCGACGTTAACAAGAAAAGATGGTTTTGGAGAACTCAGAACAAACTCCGGTCACCGGAAAATGCAATTTTTATACAGAAGCTAAAAAAAAACAATAACCAGATTTTCAAAAAACTCAATCAACAAGAAAAACCCTAAAAGCCAAACAAATCTAGAAAGAGAAAATACAGAGAGGTTGTTAAATGACGAACCTTTGATTACCAGACGAGAATCTCCCAAAACAGGCTTCAAGAATGATAGTAATAAATCTAGAACCGGTTCAATGTTGGTCTTGGATTTGAAACCGGTTGATGTTTGGTTCCGAGAAATCCGGTTCTTTCAAACCCTCTTTAATCTTTATGTTTAAAACGTCTCATTTTAGATATAAATTATAAAAACATATTATATAGAAAAGATTGTGTATTTAAGACTTAGCTTAGATCTTGAAGAAACACAATTAAAACAGAGCTGAGAGATGATTAACCAAGCCAAGTTATTTCTTTGAACTAGAAATTTTGTCTAAACAATCATTCAAATAAAGAATTGTCAAACAAATTAAAAAACGGCATCCAAACTAAAACCATATAATAATTCCAAACCAAAACTTCTTGTGATGCTCTCACCACTGATATTGTGTTAACCTAACAATGAAATACACAAAGCACCACAGTATTGATCATTTTCATGAAGCTCACACATATAGCATTAGATCATGAAATCACTAGAAAAGCTTTGAAGGGAAGAGAGTTTCATAAATCCTCTTCTCTCGAGAATAAACTGTCCAGAAAACTTTTGCCCAATCTGCCATCATGAAACATATTAGTCACCAAACTTATTGTTGAAGCATCTCCAGAGAACCCATAACTCCTCATTTCTTTGATAAGTTCAGCCGATGCGGCTTTGTCTCCATCTCTAAGGCGTGCTCTAATCAGTGTATTATATGTACCACTATCTGGGAGAGGCCTGTCTTCTTTCATTTTCCTGAACAAGGTATCGGCTTCCTCCTTTAAACCTTTCCTACAAAATCTTGAGATCATTGTATTGTAGGTTACAACATCAGGCTTCACTCCTTAACGGCTGAGGCTACAAAATAATTCCCACCCATCTTCCACCTTCCCAGCCTTACACATCCCTTCAATGATGATACTATATGTGACAATATTAAGTTCTATTTCACTCTTTTGCATATAATCAAATACCACCAATGCTCTCTCTAGCTTCCCGTTATTACAAAGTCCATCTAACAAAATGTTGTATGTCATAATGTTGGGCGGCACACCATCAGATTCCATCTCTTTGAAAACTTCTTGGGCATTCTCACAATCTCCAGCTTGGAAAAACCCTTGGATAAGAGTGCTGTAAGCAATTGTGTCTCCAACCAGTCCTCTTCGAGACATCTCGCGGAAGAGTTCCATACCTTCCTCTACTCTCTTAGACTTACAAAATCCATTGATGAGAGTGCTATATGTCACTACATTTGGAAGGAAGTCCTTGCTAACCATGAACTCAAACATCTGCTTGGCCTCATCTAGGCGATTGTGCATACAAAACCCATTTATCAGTGAACTGTAAGTGACAGTACTTGGATATATAGACCTTCGGATCATCTCCTCATACAATCTTTCAGCCTCTAAAAGCTTCCCTTCTTTCACAAACCCATCAATCAATGTATTGAAAGTTACCACATTGGGGTTGATTTTCCTTTTGAGCATATCACTTAGTAGTCGAGAGGCATCACTCCATCTCCCGTAATTACAAAGGCAGCTTATGAGGGAGTTGTAGGTAACAACATCCGGTCTAATTCCTTTGTTCTCCATTATGTTGAACAGGTTGAGTGCATCATTCACGTGTTTGTGCTTGCAAAGACCATCAATAGTTGTGTTGTAGATTACAAGATTCGCCTCTACTTTCCCAGCTTCCATCTTCTTGAGCAGATATAAAGCCAAATCAGTATCACCTCTCTTACATATTCCATTTACTACAACGCCGTAAGTAACCAAATTTGGTGGACAACCTTTTACAACCATCCGTTCAACTAAAGCCACTGCTTCGGAAGGTTTGTTGTGGAGAAAAAGTCCATTGATGAGAGTTGTAAATGTGATGGTATTAAGTTGATATCCCAATCTTCCAAAGCTACGGCATCTGAAATCCTATTACCGTGACAATATCCATTGAGAATTGAAGAAAGCGTGACAATGCTGGGCTCATAGCCGAGTTTCATCATCTTCCCAAGAATAGCTAATGCAAGAGAGAGTTGAGAGCGGCGACAAAAACAGTTAATGAAAATACTGTAAGTAAAGAGATCATGTGTGCAATTCCCAAATTTTGCATCTTCTCACCTAGAGAGATGAAAACATCAAACTTCTTCATCTTAGCAATAGCACTCTACAATTTACTCAAATCAACAATGGAAGGAAAGGGACGAGACTGAACCATTTCACTGAACAGATCAATCGCTTCATCTTACTTAATATCACGAATCCCATTTCTACTCAATTTCTCTCTGTAATCATAACTTGAAACAGAGAAAGCTCGTAATCAAATCTATAATATGTCAATTTTAAGTTGACTTTGGTTATTAGCAGCTCAAAAAGGAACCGTAATGGCTGTGAATAAGACAAGTTAAGAACAAGACACATCATAAGAAAATGCATGGCGGTTCTAAAGTGCAAGTTTTGTAAAAATGCTAAGAACTTCGCTTTTCCTAGGCACTTTCGTGTTAAATGGAATCATAATCAACAATAAAGTAACAGATTAACTGTAAGAAGAACTTATCTATAATCTATGGAAGGCAGATCCTAAAGGTGACTATGGACGTTTTTATCCAGAATCTGCATCTTCATGATCGTCCTGGAATAGCTTGCGCGTGTATGCATGATATTGTTCGTGAAATGGCCTTATGGATCGCATCTGATTTGGGAATATAAAAGGAGGCTTTCATTGTGCGTGCAGGTGTTGGGTTGTCTAAAATTCCAAAGGTGAAGAATTGGAACGTTGTGAGAAGAATGTCATTGATGAAAAACAAGATTCACCATCTTGCTGGCAGTCATGAATGTCTTCGAACTCACAACTTTGCTCCTGCAAGGAGGACAACTAAGAAATATCTCGAGTGAATTCTTCAAGTCCATGCCAAAGCTAGCTGTTTTGGATCTATCATTTAATGGTAGTCTCTTTGAATTACCCGACGGGATATTAAATCTAGTTTTCTTGCAATATCTAAACTTGTCATCTACTAGTTTAAGTCATTTGCCTAAGGGTCTACAAGAGTTGAGAAAGCTAATTCAGTAATTCACTTGGATTTGGAGGGAACAAGTAAGCTCCGTAGTATTGTTGGGATATCAAGTCTGCAGAATTTGAAAGTTTTGAAATTAGAAGGTTCTGGTTTTACATGGGATCTCAATACAGTGGATGAGTTGAAAGCCTTGGAACATTTAGAAATTTGAACCATAGAAATCGATTATAGGTTGGTGAGTTCTGGTGCAGAGAATTTTTTGAGCTCTCATAGGTTGATGAGTTCTGGTGCAGAGATTTTTTTGAGCTCTCATAGGTTGATGAGTTGTACACAATCTCAGAATTTGGTTTCAATCCTTGATCTTAACTCTATTCGCCAGCTTTTTATTTTACTTCCAAATTTATGTGTTATCCTTCTTCTGCCATTGTATTCGTTTTCTTAATAAACTAAAACGCCTATTAAAGTGTGAAACACATTTATAAGGACCATAACTCAAAATTGACTACTTACTACTAAGGCTTAGCCTCAAAAGCTTATTTGTGTCTCCGTCTCATCCACCAAACAATAAAGCTTATGTTTATTAAGAACATTTGCATCTTCTTTCACATTTGCATTTTTTTTTTGGCAATAAATTGTGTTCCTTTGAATTTGAGAACTTCAATTAAATTTTGATCTTAGAATTGGTACATCTCATATTCTTCCTCAAGATGTCCACCAAACCCCCTACTAATATATATGACCAGTAATATTGCTCATGAGGCTCATACACAACATCAACTCAATATACGTATATATCTAATCCACATGTAACATAATGACTGGATTGACGAGTAATCACTAGAAGAAACAACATAAACATGCTCATTTCTCATCCTCTTAAGACATGTGAGCTGGTTTTCCTCAATCTGGCTCTCAAATTGCATTCCAGTGAATGCAATTTAGTTGTGAAATTGTATCGAGGAACCGCCTTCAACGCAGGATCAGCTACGAAATCGGGGAACTAAAACTGTGTCTTCTCATCGCAAGTGTCTTCTATTGCACCTTCAACATTGAGCTATGGAGATTGTTCTTTGGCTAGTTTGCACTTCATCATCCTCTGTATTTTGACCAAATCCATAAGTGTATTTGTGCCTGCACCACAAGTTGCTCTGATTCATAAACCTCTATTTCCCAGTATCTACCAAAAGACGGAGAAACAGTCAGAGAAGTATGCCAATATAAGGCAACATCGAATTGTTCATATGTACACAATGATTTGCAGGAGAAACCAACAATTTGAAGTTCCCTATTACACCAAACAAAGATAAAAGTTTCCAGATTTGATAATCCCCGTTGAGAATGTCTCGATTGTAAAGTATATATAAATAATATGTTCACCAAAAATTCAACAACATATTAAGTTCAGTTATTGGCTACTTTACCAGAAAGCTAATCAAACATATTCATGGACTGTCGAGAAGCAATCATAAGAAAAGCTGATTTACCTCAACAATGTCTTTAAGAAAGCGTGTCCAGAAAGCTTTTTTCCAATCTCCCATCATCTAACATATTAGTCACCAAGGCAATGGTTGAAGCATCTCCAACAAACCCGCAACTCCTCATTTCTTTGATGAGTTCAGCTGATGCTTCTTTGTCACCATCTCTAAGGCATGCCCTAATCCGTATATTATATGAACCGTTATCTGGGAGAGGACCGTTGTCTTTCATTTCTCTAAACAATGCATCTGCTTCCTCCTTTAAACCTCTCCTACAAAATCCTGAGAGCATTGTATTGTAGGTTACAATATCAGGCTTCACTCCTTTGAGGTTGAGGCTACAAAACAATTTCCAAGCATCCTCCACCTTCCCACCGTTGCACATCCCTTCAATGATAATACTATATGTGAAAATATCAAGTTCCATTTCTCTCTTTTGCATATCTTCAAATACCACCAATGCTTTCTCTAGCTTTCCATTATTACAAAGTCCATCTAACAAAATGTTGTATGTCCTAATGCTGGGAGGCACACCATCAGATTCCATCTCTTTGAATACTTTTTGGGCATTATAACAATCTCCTTCTTGGAAAAACCCTTGGATAAGAGTGCTGTAAGTGAATGTGTTGCCAACCAATCCTCTTTGAGACATCTCAAGGAAGAGAGCCATACCATCCTCTACTCTCTTAGACTTACAGAATCCATTAATGAGAGTGCTATATGTCACTACATCTGGAAGACAGTCCTTGCTAACCATGAACTCAAACATCTGCTTGGCCTCATCTAGGCGATCATGCATGCAAAACCCATTGATCAGTGAATTGTATGTGAATTTATCAGGATCTACAGACCTTTGGATCATTTCATTGTACAGTTTTTCAGCTTCTAATAGCTTCCCTTCTTTTACAAACCCATCGATCAATGCGCTGAAAGTAATGACATCGGGGTTGATTTTCCTCTCGATCATATCACTTAGTAATCCAGCAGCATCATCCCATCTACCATATATACAGAGACCACTTATGAGGGAGTTGTAGGTAACAACATTTGGTCTAATTCCTTTGTTCTCCATTTCATTGAACAGGTCAAGTGCATCATCCACATTTCTGTATTTGCAGAGAGCATCAATGATTGTGCTGTAGATCACAACATCCGCCTCAATTTTCCCTGCATCCATCTTCTTGAGGAGATTTAAAGCCAAATCAGTATCACCTCTCTTACATATTCCATTTACTACTACAGCGTACGTAACTAGATTTGGTTGACAGCCTTTTTTCACCATTCGATCAATGAGACCCACCGCTTCTGAAACTTTGCTGTGAAGAAAAAGTCCATTAATTAAAGTTGTAAATGTCACTGTATCGGGTTTATATCCCATTATCAGCATTTGGTCAACCAAAGCTACGGCATCTGAAATCCTCTTACCATGACAGAAACCATTGAGAAGCGAGTTAAGCGTGACGATATCAGGCTCATAGCCAAGTTTCATCATCTTACCAAGAATAGCTAAAGCAAGAGAGAGTTGGGAGCGGCGGCAGAAACAGTTAATCAAAATACTGTAAGTATAGAGATTATGTGAAATTCCTAACTTTTGCATCTTTTCGCCCAGAGATATCACAACATCATACTTCTTCATCTTGGTAATGCTACTCAACAATTTACTGAAATAAATAATGGAAGGAAAAGGGCGAGACTTGACCATTTCACTGAACAAATCAATCGCTTCATCTAACTTTATATTCTCTACTTTCCCATTTCTACTCAACTTCTCTCTGTAATCATAACTTGAAACAGAGAAAACTCGTCTCAGAGTTGCAGGATTACCACTCTCCAGAAGACTCCGATGAACGACTCTCTTCGTTTTAGATGCAATCGCAAAAGCTCTCCTCATTGTGATCTTCTCGATTCGGCTTCAGCTGATTCGGCTTCTGCCCTAAATGCGTAAGCTCATTTCACATGAATCTTTCTTTGCGAGAGAGATGAAAGGGATAGAGATTTCGTACCGGGTTTTAATTTTGGTTCTACCTGGTTAACCCTAAAGATGGATTTTAATTTTCAAATATTTGAAGACGATGGATTTCAGTGCCGTTGGATCCTTGATGTATTTTGACGGTTGAGATTTTCAGTTTTCACCTAATCATTTCCGATTCATTCTGTATTCTCTGGTTTGGTTTAGTTTTATAGTTTTATAATTTTGGATTGATTGTTTAAATCGGTTTAGTTATTTTTTTTAGTAGCTTTTATGGTTTGTGGTCAAAACGGCAACGTTTTTGCTATCTCTTGTAATAAGTGAATAAATTTGGATGAAGGAAATAACAATTTAAACCCACATGGAAGAGTTCCATTCAACAAACCATTGTTAAACATCAAAACACTTGCAAAATCAAAATCCCTTTACCATATGTAACTCAAACATATGCTTGGCCTTGTGTAAAGCGAACGTGCATACAAAACCCATTGATCAATGAATATTGTAAGTGACAATATCAGGATCTGTGTCTGCTGGTTTTCCTTAATCTGGTTCTTCGATTGCACCTTCAACATAGAGCTATGGAGATTGTTCTTTAGCTACTCTGCACTTCATCCTCCTATGTATTTCGACCAAATTCATCAGTGTATTGTGTCTGCACCACAAGTTGCTCTAAGTCATATGCTTCTGTTAGCCTATAGAGAGGGAGAGAGAAAAAAACAGTCTCAGAAGTATGTTAATATAAGGCAACATCGAATTGTTCTGTAGGAGAAACTAACAAATTCAAAGTTCCCTATCACACGAAACAAATATAAAAGTTTCCAAATTTAATTATCCCCTTTGAGAATGTCTCGTCGGTAGAATATAAATATATAAATAATATGTTCACCAAACATTCAACAACATATCAAACATAATGTGTTTTAAGAAAGCATATCAAGAAAGCTTTTGTCCAATCTCCAATCATGTAACATATTAGTCACCAAGCCAATGGTTGAAGCATCTCCCTCAAACTCGCAACTCCTCATTTCTTGAATGAGTTTAGCTGATGCTGCTTTCTCACCATCTCTAAGGCGTGCTCTGATCAGTGTATTATATGTACCGCTATCTGGGAGAGGCCCGTCTTCCTTCATTTTTCTGAACAAGGCATCTGCTTCCTCCTTTAAACCTTTCCTACAAAATCCTGAGATCATTGTAGTGTAGGTTACAACATTAGGCTTCACTCCTTTAAGGCTGAGGCTACAAAATAAACCCCATGCATCTTCAACCTCCCCAGCCTTGCACATCCCTTCAATCATAATATTATATGTGAATATATCAAGTTTTATTTCACTCTTTTTCATATGCTCGAATACCACCAATGCTTTCTCTAGCTTCCCATTATTACAAAGTCCATCTAACAAAATGTTGTATGTCATAATACTGGGAGGCAAACCACAAGAAACCATCCCTTTGAAAACTTCTTGGGCCATATCACAATCTCCAGTTTGAAAATACCCTTGGATAAGAGTGGTGTAAGTGACTGTGTTGCCAACCAATCCTCTTTGAGACATCTCGCGGAAGAGTTCCATACCTTGTTTTACCTTCTTACACTTGAAAAATCCCTTTATAAGTGTACTATAAGTCACTACATTTGGGAGACAGTCCTTGCTAATCATCAAGGCAAGCATCTGTTTAGCTTCATCTAGGCGGTCGTGCATACAAAATCCGTTGATCAATGAACTATATGTGAAAATATCAGAATCTACAGACCTTTTGATCATTTTCTTGTACAATTGTTTGGCCTCTGAAAGCTTCCCTTCTTGTACAAACCCATTGATCAATGCACTGAAAGTAACAACATCGGGGTTGATTTCCCTCTCAATCATATCACTAAGTAACCAAGAGGCATCACTCCATCTTCCGTGATTACAAAGGCAGCTTATTAGGGAGCTGTAGGTAAAAACATCGGGTCTAATTCCTTTGTTCTCCATTTCATTGAACAGGTCAAGTGCATTATTCACATCCCTGTATTTGCAGAGACTATCAATGATCGTGTTGTAGATCACAACACCAGCCTTTATTTTTCCTGCTTCCATCATCTTGAGCAGATTTAAAGCCAAATCAGTATCACCTCTCTGTTCCATTAACTACCACTCCGTAAGTAACCAAATCTGGTGGACAACCTTTTACATCCATCTGTTCAACTAGAGCCACAGCTTCGGAAACTTTGTCGTGGAGAAAAAGTCCATGGATTAGAGTGTTGAATGTGACGGCATTAGGTTGATATCCCATTTCCACCATTTGATCAACCAAAGCTACGGCATCTGAAATCCTATTACTGTGACAATATCCATTGAGAATTGAAGAAAGCGTGACAATGCTGGGCTCATAGCCGAGTCCACTAGGTTTTCCTGACCTAAGCTTTTCGTTATCCCTCGCTGAAGCGTGCAACCCATTGCGGTGTTTAAACTCATAGATGAAGCCTCAGCTCTTAAAAACGATAACCTGACTCCACTGCTGCGCCAGATCCATCTAGGCTTTCCAACAGTATATAGACCTCCCCTATTAGTGAGTCCTGAGTGTCCATGATAGATCTGCAAATGAGATTCAAAAAGCAAACTTTGAAACAGAGTCAAGGCAAAAGGGGTAATTTTTGGATTATTTTCCATAAGGATATGTGACAGTACATAAAGTGAAGTTGACATTTGCAGATATCAGTCAACTCCAGAAGCAAACCAAGCAGGAACCCTTCAGTGAACTCAGGACTGAAATGTTGCACTAGTAAATGGTCTTGATTGGTCTGAAACCAAGGATTAAATGGTGGTGAGGCAGGGAAACAAAACAAAAATACATGTAAAGGGAACAACTTTGAATTCATCACATAACTATAAACAGTACAACTTTTAACACATCTGAAGAAATACATTTCAAACAATCAAAACCCCTTTTCAGGAAACTAAATGGGAATTGAGACAAAACTGGATTGAACATTCTAATGTGAGGAACCAGATTAAGGATTCAATTGAAAGATCAACCATTCCGAAATCAGAAAAAAGGATGCCCCAACGACAAAATAAAACGAAAACCTAAAAGCATTCAGATTGTAATCTGCAGCCAAACGAGATAGGACCAGACAGTTATATGGAATCCAAAAAAAAAACTAAATCCAGAATCTCCCAAAGATCGGAGTTTTCGAAGATGGAGGAGAAATCGGAACAAAAAATCCGTTGTTCAGTAGTACTTACCGAGATTTTCTCTATATTTTGTCCTAATCCTGTAGTATTCTATAATTTGTGTCGAATAATAATGCATCTAATAAGACTTCTAATTTTGGAGATAAAAATTCAACTTCGGAGTAGATGTTTGTAGAGTTGGTAGAGTTCTATACTCTTAAACTTTATAATTATTGAAATTCATAATCAGTGTAATCAATTTCATCATCAACCCCAATATTGAAATTGATCACTCTTTAAGTTTTAATCAGTTTCATTGTTGAGTTCGATACTATGTTTAAAATCAAGATTCATAATGGGAACAATATTTAATTTTTTTTGGCTCAACATCAACTTTTCAATAATTAAATACATCGCAGCAAAAGCCATAACATATATTTAACACACACATACAAAAAAATCTTTAGCTCCGTCCCTCCCCAAAAAATGATGATAGCGATGATGTTGTTTAGACACGATCCTCTGTTTTGGAAGTATGAGTTTCCGATGACAGCTTGACTTTTTCACGATCCTCTGTTTCGGAAATCTGAGTTTCCAATGACCCCTTGACCTTTTCACGATCCTCTGTTTCGGAAGTTTGAGTTTCCGATGACACATTAACTTCTTTTGTAGCAATACCTTTAAACAAAACAACAACAAAAATGTATTAGCAAATCGTTAATAAAATAAGTAATCTATAAAGACAGTAATAATTAGTTACCTTGTTCAATACTTTGATCCTTTTTTGCTTTGTGCCTTCGATAAAAAACGCGTATAACATAAATAATCAACACAATAGCAACAACTCCTCCGATTACGCACACGGCAATGATATAGTCTTCAAGCTCTGCTCCTCCACTACTGCTCGACGAATGCGAACCTGTAATTTTTATATCATATCAAATTTAAATATTTAAATGTATTAAAAGGCTTAACAATAATATCTTATCGAATCATAGTAAAATGAAGCATATTTCTTTAGTTTAGAAAAGCTTTTTTACCTCTGCTTGAGCTGCTCCTAGCTTTACTCACAACCACCACTTCTGAGCGAGCGACTGTGGCTAGAAGACGACGAGCATTTACTAGATATTCAACAACGATCATCGACGATTCTTGATCACTCGTAGCCATAACATGTGATTCACCGTCTTGTCTAAACAGAGAGAAAACAGAACAATATGTTTGTATTTAGTTGGAGCCTTACGAAACTAGTGAAAAAGAAGGGTTCTGAGGTGTTCTTCTTTTGAGACAACATCTCTTGTGGAAAGAGAATGTCCAGGAGTTAGGGAGATAGAGACAACTACGAGGAGGACGATGAGGAGAAGATTATTGGAAGCCATTAACGTTGTGGCTTTGTTTTTTTTTTTGCTAATGTGGAAAATATACGAACTAACATGAAAGAATACTTTGCTATATATAACCATTGATCTATTTGCATGCATCCCTGCTCATTGATTTTAATTATTAGTCAACTTGTAATTACAATTATATACGCGTTGTGGTGGATGTGCTTTGTGGACCGATCGGTAGGCTGTCTTTGTTATTTTTCTTGATTACATCTTTGGCTGTCTGCGTTTGACTAAAAAAGCTTCTCTACTTTTAATATATATATTCATCAAGTTGTAATGGATTTGCAAAAAAAAAGACCAGCTTTAAAATTTCATTTTGGCAATTGTACTCAACAATTTACTGAAATCAACAATGGAAGGTAAAGGACGAGACTTTACCATTTCACTGAACAAACCAATTGCAGCATCTAACTTCATATTCTCTAGTTTGCCATTTCTACTCAATTTCTCTCTGTAATCATAACTTGATAAAGGTCGTCCCAAGCAAAGACTAAGAGAAGTTCCAGGATTACCTTTCTCCGGAACAAATCTATTGGCCGTGATCGCAATTGACCTCCTCATCCTCTTGCGTGCTTCACTTGACCACTGAGATGAGACTACACTCGTGAAGAATCGAACCCTATAATCGAACGGTTGGTTCAATGTATATTTTATTACAACTGGTTTTATTAAACCGGTCATGTCTCTCTTTATTATTAGCCGAATTTTTCATTTAATTATTTGACTTCTTCTACTACTTTCTCAAATTTAAATCTGATTTATGTTTTTTAATAGTAAGTTATTTTAACGTTTATAGAGAAAAACAGTGATAAACTGCGAATTTCCAATTGAATCACCCCGGTATGGATAAACCGGACGATCAATTCCTCAGTTGGGTCTCTCACCTTTACTTGCATTAAAAGGCAGCGTTTCAATATTACAAAGATGAAACGCAAGTACGAAGCCAATTGGTAAGGCTTTTGTCCGAAACGTTCAGGTCTCTTGTTCTGACAAGAATGTCACCTCACGGAACTCTTTAAGAAAGTGGAGAACCCATTGAAAAAATCTTAGATAGGGGAAAAATTTATCCTTAAATCGAGCTGATTAGGAATCATAGGAATTTATATATGTCTGCTTCCACCAGATCTTCATTAGAGAGCCCCTGAAGTGACTGGCCAATGACTATATATCTTTACACAAATTCTACCTGCAAGTGAACAACAGAGGTACAAAGCATATGAGAGAGCAATCTCCAGAGATTTGGAAACAGATGAATAAATCATCTCTCGCCTCTTGTAAAGTAGCAACAAGTTTGTACCATTCTTAAGGTTCTTACCCATTGACTAGACTTTGCAATATCATTTTTGCTTCATCCTTGAGCTCGAAGGCTCGGATGCCTTTTCAGATTCCTCAGATTCATCTAATGTGCCAATAACATCAAAGAATATCTACTACGGCAACAGTCATGACTTCTCCACTAATCAGAAACCCATCATCTTTGGGATGAAGTTTAGTTTGGTAAGGGGAAGCATCACAGAAAAATCTTCATTCAAGAGCATTCAAGATCTAACGTACTCACTCAAGCACCCTACTCAAAACCCTAGTCAAAACAAGAACTGCACAAAAGATCCTTCGCAGGATAATAAGTAGACTGATGAAACTGAAATATCTAGCATATGATACTGATAACGATAATGACACCGACAAGGACCATTACCAAAATGAATCAACTAGTGAGCAGACTGTACTAAGAATTACCTTTCTTGTGCAGAGAGTTCTTGCGAAAGTTAATTTACTCTACTTAAGCAAAATTTTAACATTCAGCTACTTCTTGATACAAAGGCAAGTAATCGATAAGATAAGAACGCCTTTCTGGAATCTATAGCATTCGATAAGCACGCTAGGTGGTGCAGTGGAAAACCCGAACCAGCCACTTTCAATGGCTTTTGCAGTAGAAATCAAGAAACATATTATTATAATAAAAGCTCAAATCCTATTTCAGGATGACTAATTAATAAAAACACCGGTTCTATTTTCAGTTAAAAAATCCAGATTGGGCAATGTCTCAGATTTAATTAATAGCAAACTTGGTTTGTTTAAGTTTAGATTTCTATGAGAAACTCCAATTCAGAAAATAGGTATACGGAAAACAGAAACGAGAGTTTAAGACCAAACAAAATTATTTATTTGAACCAAACAGAACTACAAACTTGTTTAAACAATCATTTCATTTAAGGATTATAAAATACGTCTGATTAAAAACAAAATCTAAAGTAAAACCATAATCATGCACCACTGATCATTTCTTCAAAAGTGAGTTTGCAACCTAACAAGGATATACACAAACAAAAGTATCAGTCATAAGCTAAGACACAACAACAACCTAATAAACACATATCTATGCACATCTAACATAATAATTGCGTTGAGGAGTAATCAGAAGAAAGGCACATATTAAAAAAAGCTGATTCACCTCAAGGATGCTTTAAGAAAGTATGTCCAGAAAGCTTTTATTTAATCTTCCATCATACAACATATTAGTCACCAAGCTAATGGTTGAAGCATCTCCAGCAAACCCGCAACTCTTCATTTCTCAATTTCTCTAACTAATCGCTCTGTAAACTTCAACAAAAACCCAAAACGTATCACTGAAAGACTGAGAGAGAGAGACTGAGGAGAAGAGACGTGACCCCTGAAACCGGTTTAGTCACTTTGTTATTTGTATTTTACCGGTTTTGTTATTTGGATATTACCGGTTTTGTATTAAAATAAACCAATTCTGTTTGTAAGAACTAAACCGGATCAATAATCAGAACAAAAGGGATACATAATATCTCATCCTGCATACTTAATCCTTTAACTAACATGTTTTTCAACAGAGATTTCTCACAAATCCTTTTGATCTCACACCATATCAAACATCGAAATCGACATCGAGTAACCGAAAACACATAGATCAAGCCGCCTTTCCATAAGAAAGCTGGTCATTGAACTTGGAGACCTCGATGCGAATCATCTCCTCAGCATGTGGCTTCACAAACATACAAGTAGTGTCCAGTTCCATTACTTGAATTATAAACTTCTCTGAAGAAGGCAACGAATTGTTCAAATGTATAATGAACTGCGCCATGGGAACATCACTGCAACAAACAAACAAAAAAACCCCAAAGATTTAGAATCAATAAGAAGATAAAAGATGTGATTTCGATAAAGGTATTAACAAGAAAGGTAATGTAATATACCAAGAGATGAAGGTTCCTTTAATGGAGCTAACCATTGATTCAAGAACAGTAACAAATCTTGTAAATCACCAAAAACTGCAGTTAATATACCAATTCAGAAAATTAACTCAAAGCTCGATTAAGTTGTGATTGATGTGATTTGACACTAATCTTTAGCTCAAATTAACAATACTTTACACTAATTAACATTGTGCTTAACCCTAATTTCGATTCACACTCTATGATCAAACCCTAATCCACCCACAAATCCATGTTTGTTCCACACGAAATATAGAAATAGCAGAAGCAAAAGCAAACC
>CM051369.1:1569959-1644959 GCA_028015245.1 Cardamine occulta
AGAAAACAAAAGAAGAAGGAGAACAATGTGACCGAGAGATAATATTTAGGGTTTTTCGAAAGTTAGTTATCTCGAAGTAGAAGAAATCAAGTTTAAGAGATTCAGAATCCAACGACGACCTTCAATATTAATACAAATTTCGATTCGAAGGATCAAAATTTAGAAAAAGAACTCACCACGATGATAAAGAAAAATCTTTCTGGCTTCACCACAATTGAAGTATTAAATAAATAACCCTACAAAAAAAACTAATAATTATGCAGCTAAATAAAAGAAAACTTCTGAATAAGTTAGAGGGTTCCACAATGATATCTACTGACTAAATCTGGTTTACATTAGTCTCTAATGCCACAAAACCAGTAACTAACATATAAAAAAAACATCCGTCTCATGTCACAGCGCTGTATCTTCATTCGCGGTTTCAATTAGCAAGAGAGAGTTTGATCAACTCGAGTGTGTCACCTTTCAGTCCTCGTAATCATCAAGCGTGGAATAGATCAACCTAGAGAAAAGAAGTTGCAACATAAGTTTAAATAAACTGTTTTCTATCTGATTTTAGGATTGAACAAAGACAGTAGAGAGGTTTATTTACCAGAAAATGGTGAGAAATAAAGTGAGGATAATGTAAGCTAGCTTGAAGAGCCGTTTCTTCTTTTCCCAATCAAGCAAGTTGAAGATCTCTGTGACATCTATCAAATGCTGTCGTTTCGAGTAACTAACAATAGAAAAGAATGATATACACAAGGAATCAGCTAGACATTGGATGATTAAAATTGCTCCAATACGTTTGAGAGTTGTTAACAAAAAAAAAAAAAAAAAGACTCACAGATTGAAACTGTAGTAAAGATAAGGAACACAAAGGAGTGCCATGAACCAATGACCCGTAACGAGGTAGAAAACGCATAAAAGTCCTTGAAGAATGAATTCTGGTAATACCACAGAGTTTATCCTTGATGCAGAGTCGTAAGGGTTGATGTAATCAAACTCAAGATCAGCTAAGCTAATAAGCTGCAAGAAAAAAAAATAGATTCAATGAGTTACTAATCGGAAAAAAAGTCACTTTCTTTACAAATGAAGCATATTTTTGTATATCCGTTTCTGCATAACACTAGAACAGAGACCTATGAACAAGATTTAGAGGAAAAATGTCCTGTAAGAAATCTCATTACACAAACTCAAAACACTACAGATTGATTTCATTTATTAATGAACAAAAGAAGGTAAACTCTAATACCAAATAAGCACTCCAACACACTCACAAAGACACTAGTAAGGGCATTTAGAGATACAATGAACAATATCAAGAATAAATTAAAGAACAATCCAATGTATTCCACACAAATTGTTAGCAGTTCACAGATAACTAATTCTATACAGAAACCCTACAGTTACTTCTTTTATCACATTACCAAAACTCAAAACCAATTCTCACAAAAGATTTTACTTTGAAAGAATAAAATACTCCAATTTCAGTTCACTTCAGTGCTCAAAACTTCTTCTCTTCAATAGAATAAGCCTAAACAAAGAAGATTCGATGGAACCAAAGTATAAATATTTAGGGTTTCTTGTTCAAAATGGGAATCAGATCGAACCTGATATACGATGAGTCCGACAAGAGTAATAAGGATTAAGAATGAAATAACCCATGTCAAGACCTCTCCCATCACTCTTCCTTTTGGCTCCGATAACAATTACTTCGGATTGATTCCGTTGTGTTCCTCTTCTATTTTTAAGCTTCTGGGTCTCTAAGATCCAATGAGGAACAGAGATTAAGTCTATTGTCGGAGAATTTCTACTGTCCAGTTTGATCTCTGTGTTCGAGATTTTCTGATCGGAGGAACTGGTCTGGAAGAAAGTACAAGACTTCCGGTTTTCGACCTTTTTGTTCTGTTGAACCGATCAAATCAATTCCCGGTTCTTACCGGTATTTTTAAGCCCATGGGCCAATAAATTAAGCCCAATTAAGAGGAGACTGAAGAGCGCTTGTATCGTACAGAAGACAAAACTTTTTACCTATTAGAGATTTTACCGAATGTGGGACCCAGAACTCCTTCAATCATGTGATTGGTAAAAGCCAGCTGTTTCTATTAGTTACGAAAAACAAGCTTAGCTTTTCGAATTTCGATATGTGTATTTTTTTTTTTCTAACAATTTTGACGTTTTAGTTATGTCTCATTTCATGTTTCAAATAATTGGCCTAATTGTTGACAAAATATTAAAAATGGCCTAATTTAGAGCCACTTTTTGAAAGTTAGTTTACTTATTCAAGTTTTATTTCAAAATAAAGTTTAGTAATTACCTTTCTCTCACCATTTCTCCAACAAAAAAATTTACAGGATAGAGTTTCTTTGCCGCAAGTTATTATACCTTCAATATGAATTTTATTTAAGTTATCAAAAAAAAATATGAATTTTATTTTAGGTAAGTTAATTAAAATAAAAACTATAGAAAATAAATGCTGTCAAACAATAAATAAATAAATCATTATGAGAAATCATTAATAAAACATTTTGCACGTATGCCGTATAAGTGGTGGTAATCATCAATCTCATGGATGACGAAAAAAAAAATATATATATATATCATCAATCTCATGGTTCAACTCATCCCATTCAGAGTCATTTTTTGTTAAATCTCAACCAGTGTCTTTTTTAACTATTATATTTTTATGCCCAATTATATTCATGGTCTAAATAATCTTTTTCTGATAAAATGTCTAAATAATCTTTCTAACTATATATATGTTTTTTTAACTATATATATGTTATATATCATCTCTGGTTTACATAGATTCAGGCTTCGAACTAATTTTTTGTTTAATATGCAATTTACATTAAGATTTGAAAATATTTATCATTTTAGAAAAAAAAATATACTTATCATTTATTAGTTATAATAGTATTACATTTACCTGGAAGGCTGGAACAATCAAAGAAAATGTAGAACGAAAATATCCAAGTTCATAATAAAAATAAAAATATTTTATTCCAACCATTTACTTTACTATTATTATTATAGTCTTTGATCCTTTTTCATCTTTTTGTTGTTTGTATTGATCAGCTCTACACACAAACGTAGTGGAGTGGTTGGCACAGAGAATTCTAATACAACTATACAAGCTTGTAAATGAAGCAAATTAATTGTAACCGTAAGATCTTATTCTGATATAATCATACTTTTATGTTATTAATAATTTTATTATTACAGCTTTTACTGTAATCATTTAGATACAATCAACACTTTCACTGTAGAATACACGTATGCCGATATTCATAGAAAGACATGAACAAGGGCTAGTTTAGTTTCAGCTCTCAAGGGGTTATAAACTTGGATGTTCCGAGATTTAGATTTTAAACTTATTTGATTGGAGTAAGTAATCCAATTATTTGTATTAATGTTTTGGATATACTATCATTTAAATTCAAATTTAGTAACGTATGTGTCTGAAATACAAACCAGAAAAACAAAATCCGCTCAGTTTGATATCATTACAAAAAATGTATGTAACGACACAAATTCAAATTAGTCTATTTTTTTATATAAATAAGTTAGTCTGAATTTTCAGTTTGAAATATTTAGGTTTTAAAATGAACATATAGGATCACTAAAAGAAACTATCGATTAAACTGAAAAATCGAAATATATAACTTATTTGATCTTTTGTTACTAAATTGCAAAATACAACGTAACTTAAGATAGTCACGTAAAATTATGAATTTATTCAGTTATTTTGTATTATACCAGTAGTAGTATTTACTATTTAGTAACCATAGTTTTGATAAAGTGGAAAAAATGGTTTTATGTACAATGTGACTTTTATATGGACAAAATCATGCGAGTTACAAGAGTCAAATTTAGTTAGTGTTTCTTGTCTACTTTTACACTTTTCTTTATTTAAAATGTGGTTTTATCCTTCTTTATTGGTTTGTTAGTTAATCCTTCATTTCTTTTAAAAAATAAAATAAAAAACTGATTGCATGTTTAGTTCGATTTTTAAATTAGGCTATTACAAGTCTTTTTGAGTATCGACAAAAGAATTGTGGCAACAAATTATTTGTGAAAATGGAGTTGACACGTGCAGCGGGGCACTTGGAGACAATTATATAAATTCTCTCACGTGAGGCAAATCTCCACCTTTGTTTAGTTTATTTTGTTTATTGTGTTCAGTTTAACTCAATTGGATTCGGATTTTCTGTTTAAAATAGGAAACAGTTTTATGATTTTTTTAACAATTTATATTTTAAAACCAAAATTATAAAAATAATTTTACTAGGAATAGAGAATTCTGTAAAAGAAGAGGAGAACATAGAGTTCACATCACTTTGGTCAGAGTGTACAAGAAAGTTTTAACTTTTAAGAGAGAAAAATATCTTGTAAGAACTTTTTCTATTATAGATTTAAGATTCATATTATCGCTTAGACATAGTTGATATAGAAAGTTATCAAAAATATTGTTGTTTGATCTTATTTTGTTCTTTTTACTTTGTTTTGATTATGTGATTGTGAGTAAGAATATGAATGTGATTGTTCATTAAAATATACTGCTTTTTTGTCATCATTAAAATATAGTGCTTAAGATATGATAAATAACAATATATTTGAAGGTATTTTCAAATGTGAATGAGTTGAATTACTTAGCCATCGATCTACCCGTGAACTATCTCTACAATGATTGTAAAAGATGTATAACTTTGAATTTAAATAAATCATTACAAATATTTATCAAAAACAATGAATTAAAATTAAAATTATAAAAAATTAAAATTGAATTACATAATTTTTTTAGTTTTAACATAAAACATCCTAAATGGTTGATTAAATACATCCTTTAATGTCTTAAGACAATCTAAAGATACAAATGGTACAAGCTCATCTCCGGGTTATTGCGGATGATATGTAAAACAAAGGATAATTCTCAAATTAAGGACCATTCATCTTTTAATATCTGAGCTGGTCTATTTAAGTATTACAGTACGATTTTTTTCTTTCTTTACAAAAATGATCGTATAATTTTAAGTATTATACGATCGTACACGAGAAGGTGGGAGACAGTTGTGACGTGTTGCTATATTGACATTAAGACATTGACCAATTAAATATTGATTCATACTAATCTCCACTTGTATACTTTAATTATTGTTTCATTTATGTATTTTTTCTTTATTTTATTTCTCCCATATTTTATATCGTTTATAAATACATAAAACCATTTTAGACATTTTCATAGAGTTTTATCATTTTAGAAATAATTAAATAAGAAGTCCACAAATCAGTCTATAAAATCCATAGATAGATAGAGATCGGATGTGCATTTTTTGCTATTAAATTTGCGGATCTAATTGTCTTTCATGTGACAAACTAGAAAAATTATGTATGTTGGTTTAGTAGAATAAGTGATCTCCACTGAAAGTCCCAGAATCAACAATATATATATATAGTTTAGTCTGAAGAAAATAGAAAAAAATATGACCCAAACATTCTTTCATTTTGTAACCCTACGTAAATATATTTTAGATCTTACGAAGACATTTGCTTCCCCTTTTTGTAGAGTCTCTGACATTTGATTATGATAGCTCATTTTATTAATCAAAATATAGGGATATCGACAGATACATAAGTTAAATATTGGATATGAACCTGATTTTCATGGATTCATTGACAATATTAATGCAATTACGAAGAAAACAAAAACTCTATATTTATTCTTATGAAGAAAAATAATAAAACTTTTGGTGCGATTTCTTTATACAACCACCAAAATGAATATTTTTAGAATTAAAACAAGATTAGGATAATTCAGAAATCAAATTATAGGTTTTTTTTTGTTTGTTAAATAAATTATTGGTGTTAAAAACAAATTTATTCAAAACATTGAACACTATTTAACTAGTGTATATATATATATTCAAATCAGTATCTAAACTTACGTAAAACATGCGCATCTGTCATCATTTCAATATCGTGGTGCCTAGGCTAGGATGTATCCTGTATAAACCTATTCACATATTTTATCTGACGTAGTAAAATTATTTGTTAACACCGATTGATTATAATTTATCAACTAATGTATCAACTACATACTTTTATAATGTACATACCTATTTTTCAAAATTTCACAACAGATAACACATAAATGTATATTATTAAAGCTATCAGAAGTAGAGTAAATAGGTAATCTAAAAAAGGAAGCAAAGTAAATAACTTAACAGTTAAAGAAGAGAGTAAAAAGAACAACGTTGAAAAAAAAACATGAAATGAGTGTTGTAACGGCCATGGCCATGAGACTCATGAACATCACAGAAGACAGTTAAGTTAAAAAAACAAGAGAGTAAAAAGTCGTCATGGGAAAAAGATACGGTAAAAAGTCAACTTTTTCAGAAGAAAAAGTAAGAAATCTAAAGATAATGAGTTTACTAAATAGCTAAATAACCTATCTAAGAAAAAAAAAATGGCTTTCACTAATGCTAATAAATTAAATAACACAAAACATGTGTAATGAGCGAAACAAACATTAATGTATTATGCTATGTAATTATGTATCCATTTTTTTTTCTGTCAACAAAATACGACATTTATCATTTCTGTGTAAAATATTTTTTTTTATAAAATGCTCACAAGTTTTAAGGACTACAAAATTTTAAAATATCTGTATTATATGGTCACTGATTAAAAAAAATCAAAATGCTAATCAAGAAATCAGAAAAAATAGAGGTTAAACATATTGATTTTTAAAATATCTGTATTATATGGTCACATATTGTTCTTTTGGTCAACAAGTCTCTCAAAGATAAAGTCCCTATAGAAACAAATTAAATTCCTAGGTTGCCCTTTTATGCCCACATTCTGATTATATCCCACATAGACAACAAGACACAAATGGAAACCCCACTCATCATTTTTGTATTTTTCCTTCTTTTATAATTATCATAATAAAAAAAGTAAATTAACAAAAACACATTTCACATCTTTCTTTCACTCATTTATTAACACTTTCACACAATTATCTACTTTAAAATCATTTAATGATTTTTGTACCAAGATTGAGAGCTGCTTATGTCATGAATGATTTCCCCAGATTATAAATCCAGTTATAGTATTTTAATTTAAAAAATTATATGAGTTGTTAGTTCATAACACGAATTATACCATTCAAAAATTATTTTGATTACGTGGAACAGTTGATACTATATAGAATAGTAGACAATATAATAATATATATTAAATTAAGGAAAAGAGGAAACAGACGAAGACCTCTTCCACACAAGAACCCAACAATTCACTCAAAAAAAACAGAAAAATATGAAAGCAGGAGACATCCAAAAAATAAATTGAAAAAAGTGATTTAATTTTTTTCAAAAAGGTGTACAATAATATATATATAAATTTCACCTTTATGAAGCGCGTGAAGAACACGTACCAATGAGAAAGAAGTGAGAGACTCAAACAACCAATGCTTTGTTTCCGTTCTCGTACGACGTGGGACTCTGGTCTCACCTTGTTCCTATCAAACGTTTCATTCAATGTTACAATTTTAACTCCACGCACTTAAGGTAAGCGCGTGAGATTCACTTCTTAAAAACTTTGTCTCCTTCATTTTTTCTCCTTCTCCCTCTACTGTCTCTTTCTTCTTTCTTTGAAATTTCTCAGTCTCTTAAAAAAAAGAAAAAACGATCAGTCAGAGAGCAGAGAAAGGCAAAAGATTTTTTTTTTTTGAGAAGAGAGTAAAACAAAAAAAAGACGAAGTGTGTTATTTGTTTCTTTCATTTTTCTAATCTTCGTCATGAGAAGTCACCGGAGCTCCGATTATCTCCGACCACCGGCGGATTTTCCCGGTTGAAAATTTTAAACTTTTTTTTTCCCGTATAAAAACAAGAATCAACAACTCCCACTTAAACTCTTCTCAGGGAAAAAAAATAATCTTATCCATTTTCGGGGAAATTTTTCATTCTTGATTTTTTTCAAGAAAATTTTCCACTCCAAGAAAATTCCCTAAACTTAGTGAATTTTTAATTCTTTTCACTTGAAATGGCAACGACGACGAACGCAACAACAACGGCTACTCAACAGCAAACGCAAACGCAATCACAATCGCCGTCGCAACCACCATTACCGACGGCAGAAGAATTAGCAACAAAAGCTTTACAAAAGCGTTACGAAGGATTAATAATGGTAAGAACAAAAGCAGTAAAAGGCAAAGGCGCGTGGTATTGGAGTCATCTTGAACCAATCTTACTTCACAACACCGACACTGGTCTTCCTAAAGCTGTTAAGCTTCGTTGTTCTTTATGCGACGCCGTTTTCTCAGCTTCAAATCCTTCACGAACTGCTTCTGAGCATCTCAAACGTGGAACTTGTCCCAATTTCAATTTTTTACCTAAACCCATCTCCACAATCTCTCCTCCTCCTCCTCCGCCTCCACCGCCGCCGCAAACTTCTTCAAATCGGAAACGTAATTTCTCCGCCGTTGAAGCTGCTTCATCACTTAATCATCATCACCATCATCATCACCATCATCAAGGGTCTTATCATGTGACGCCTCTTACCGTTGTTGATCCGTCAAGATTTCAGTTTCCGGCGACGTCTCCATTGCTTACACAACAGCCACATTTGATGCTTTCCGGTGGAAAAGATGATTTGGGTCCATTAGCTATGCTTGAAGATAGTGTTAAGAAGCTTAAGAGTCCTAAAACGTCTCAGACGCAGAATCTAAGCAAAGCTCAGATAGAATTAGCGTTAGATTCTCTCTCTGATTGGGTTTTCGAATCTTGCGGCTCTGTTTCTTTATCTGGTCTTGAACATCCAAAGTTGAGAGTTTTTTTGACGCAAGTTGGTTTACCGATCATCTCAAGAAGAGATTTTGTTACCGGAAGATTGGATTTGAAGTACGAGGATTCGAGAGCTGAAGCTGAATCGAGAATCCACGACGCAATGTTCTTTCAAATCGCTTCTGATGGTTGGAAATTCGAAAACTCTGGCGAGAATTTGGTGAATTTGATCGTGAATTTGCCTAATGGGACGAGTTTGTATAGAAGAGCTGTGTTTGTGAACGGAGCTGTGCCGTCAAACTACGCAGAGGAGGTTTTGTGGGAGACGGTGAGGGGTATTTGTGGAAATTCACCTCAGAGGTGTGTTGGGATTGTTTCAGATAGGTTTATGACTAAAGCATTGAGGAATCTTGAGAGCCAACATCAATGGATGGTGAATCTCTCTTGTCAGTTTCAAGGTTTCAATAGTTTGATTCAAGATTTTGTAAAAGAGCTTCCTTTGTTCAAATCCGTCTCTCAAAGCTGCTCGAGGCTCGTCAGTTTCGTAAACAGCACGGCGCAGATACGAAACGCGGTTTGTAAGTATCAGTTGCAAGAGCAAGGAGAAACTAGAATGCTGCATTTGCCTTTGGATAGTTCTTTGTTTGAGCCATTGTATAATCTCCTTGAAGAAGTGCTTAATTCCGCTAGAGCGATTCAATTGGTGATCCATGATGTTGCTTGTAAGGTTGTTCTGATGGAGGATCATACGGCTAGAGAAGTTGGTGAAATGGTTGGGGATGTAGGGTTTTGGAATGAGGTAGAGGCGGTTTATTCGCTGTTGAAGCTTGTTAAAGAAATGGCTCGGAGAATAGAGGAAGAGAGGCCTTTGGTAGGGCAATGTTTGCCGCTTTGGGATGAGCTAAGATCGAAGATAAAAGATTGGTATGCAAAGTTCAATGTACTTGAAGAGAGGCAAGTCGAGAAGATCGTTGATAGAAGATTCAAGAAGAGTTATCATCCGGCTTGGGCTGCAGCGTTTATACTTGACCCGCTTTACTTGATTAGAGACAGCAGCGGTAAGTATCTTCCTCCGTTCAAATGCTTGTCACCAGAGCAAGAGAAAGATGTTGATAAGTTGATAACAAGGCTAGTGTCTAGAGACGAGGCACATATCGCGATGATGGAACTAATGAAGTGGAGAACCGAAGGGCTTGATCCGGTTTATGCTCGGGCGGTCCAAATGAAGGAGAGAGACCCGGTTTCGGGGAAAATGAGGATAGCTAATCCACAAAGCAGTAGACTTGTTTGGGAAACTTATCTTAGTGAGTTCAGGTCACTGGGAAGAGTTGCGGTTAGGCTTATTTTCCTCCATGCAACTTCTTGTGGGTTCAAATGCAATTCCTCTGTTTTGAGATGGGTGAATTCGCACGGGCGATCACGCACAGCCGTAGATCGAGCCCAAAAGCTAATCTTTATATCGGCTAATTCGAAGTTCGAAAGGAGAGATTTCTCAAACGAGGAAGAGAGAGATGCCGAGCTGCTCGCTATGGCTAATGGTGAAGATGATGTGCTAAATGATGTTCTCATTGATACATCCTCAGTGTGACTTTGTTAATTTTTACTTCTTTTTTTTTGGTTAGTTTTCTCTGGCTTACCCCTTTTAGTTTCATTAGAACTTTGGCCATTTGGTAGGATTGCTTGAATTCATTTTTTACTTTCTTTTTTTACTACCCTTAATTGAATTTGTACTTGGCTCCTTTTAGAGGTGAGAAAGAGAGCCATAGCATTGTATTTCCTTAGACTATTTCGATCATAGTTTTAGGCGATTTTTGCCGTGTTTTTCCAGACTTTTGCAATGATCTTGAGACTAGTTTTGAAATCATGAATACAAGTGACTCTTGTGAAGTTATGTTCTTTATCATATTACACCATTAGAAAGTTCCATGCTTCTGCACAAATTTGACTTGAGAAGTAATCAAATCTAATGTGAAAACGACTTCAATTTAGGTTCTTCTCTTGTCTTGATCATCAATTTATTGGTTCAAAAGCATTAAGCTTGTAGTTAAGAACATTAATGGCACCAAACGGAAGATTCAACGACAACTTCTTCTCTATTGTACATTGTAATGATCTCTTTCTCTTTCTCACTATTTTGTTCTTTTTTCAATAACGTTAATATTCTTAATCATGACTCAAAATAATGTCTTTTCCATTTCAAGAAATTGACTTAATAAAACTTTTTTTGTTTGGATGTTTTTCACGTTTTTTCTTTATCATAAACATGTTAGTCTCTATTGATGTGGACGACGAAGGATGTAGACCTTTTTGTCATCCTAGAACTAAACCGGGTTTTTTGGTTTTCGCTTTCACTTCAACTATGACTATGATTAACTATCTATCTAACTATCACAAATTTTTGGAGTATTTTCTTAAAGTCTTTTTTCTCAAAAATGTAGATCCCACAAGGAAAGCAAGTTTAGTGGGAGGTTCTTGCATCAAAATCATAGCTTTTTGTTATGTTAAATTGAAGTTGTGAAAGTGAAATTGTTAAAAGTAGAAGAACAATCTTAAAACTTTAAACTAAAATCCAAAACCCTGTCTTTTTTTTTGGGGTGGGGATTACAAAAACTTGATTTGATTTTCATGGATAAATCCTCAAGATTCGATTCTTGTAGATTTTTGTAACACTATTGAGTGTGTTTTGTGTGTTTACCCATGATTTGTACTGTGAATGGTAAAAAAAGGTTAAATCTTTCATCCTTTTTTGACCAAAATCATTATTTGTACTATATGTTTTTTTTGTAAGAAAAATGATAGTAAAAGAAAAAAAAAGTCAAGCAAAAAAGTTTTAGTTGTTGTATATCTTTTGATATGCAAATCTAACCTCCATAATATTCATCACAGCTTTATCAATAGTACTGAATGTTGAAAATTTAGTGGTAAATATTTCATAAATGGACTCACTCGACACTAAAGTAAAATTACACAAATTTAGTAACTACAGAACTACCAAGAAACATAAATAAAATAGGGAGAGTTAGAGAAATACTCTATATTTATTAAGAACTTTAAAAACTAATCCATCAACTTATTTTATAACAGCCAACTTATATTTGATTAGTTGATTTATTTACATAGTTGATATATTTAAACTGTTGATTTATTATTTTTGTTTGTCCATTTATATTTTTTTCGTAGACTTATTAAATTTTATATTGACTTGTTAATAAAGCTGATTTATTGAACTGTTGATTTATATTTTATTTTTCTTGACTTAATTTTTGTCACTATTAACTTGTTTTATAATAGTTAACTTATATTTTGATTGATTGATTTACTTACATAGTTTACTTCTTTAAACTGTTGATTTATTTTTTATATTCATCAAGTTATTTTTTTAATAATTAATTTTAAAGTAACAAAAATTAATTATAATTTTAACAACTAATTTTATGTAAAAACTTAAATAAATTATAAAATTCATAATACTATTTTGGTCTTATAGTTTAAATTCGTAATGAATTAAAAATTAATTATGTTGACTAAAACAATATAGAATATAATTTTCTATTAATAATTAATTTAATTTTAAAATATTATATATTTAAATTTAATTTTAATTTTTTTATTTATTATATTTAAATAAATTATTTTTAACTATTCATAAAAATTAAATAATCTCAATAAAATATAAGAAAGAAAAAGATATTAATAAAGTGAAGAAAAACACATTCATTTTGGATGATGTTTTGCCAGACAAATAGATACATCTAAGTACTCTCCTTTATTTTTGTGTGACAATGCATTGTCGTCAACCATTTTCTTACAAACATAGATCTACCATAAATATAATAATATAATATTAATATTTTCTAACTGGTTATTATTCTATATATCATCTTGAAAGTGTTGAAAATAATTGTTATTGGTGGAAGGAAATTGGTTTGCTTTTCAACTATTCATCAACGAATCATTTTTACTTACCCAAAGGAGGGGTAAAAACACCAAAAAGTATATATCGATAATTATACCCCACAAACAGCATATTATAATGACAAAGAATACACTTTATTTTTGTTTTGATAACTTTATACTTGATTGGTATTAGATTCATCTTACCCACCTCCATTAGCTGTTAATTTCAAGAAAATTCAAAACTCATACTAGATAACAAAAAAAAAGTTGACTGAAAGCAAATAGGCTCAATTTTTATGCAAATATTTTAATAATATTATCTTCTCTAAAACACTATATTATGCTTTTTTAATACTAATTGTTTTTTAAAAGAAGTCAGTTATTTTTGCTTTTTCTTTCTAAAAATTCCATAATATTTTGAATATCAATTAACATTTATATTAATTATAAATACGACTAAAGACAAAACCTCTGATTACTTATTCCATTCTAAACCAAAAGATAAAAATTTTAAATGATTTATTGAATAAAAAGAATTCCATCCTTTCAAAGAATTTTTGTTTTGATTCCCAATTTTATTATTTTAAAATCATGATTTTTTGAAACTGTTTTGACAAAAAAAATGCTAATCGATCACACATTGATTTTTTTTAAATAAAAAATATTAACATGATCGCAACAAAATATAGTAATCTTATCAAATCTTTATGTGAAATTTATATTATTCTTATTTATTTTTTCATCCTTCAAAATAAATAATTATACACTTATATGAAAATATTTAAATATTATTTTTTATTTTAAATAATATTAGAAAAATAGTATTTTTAATTTTGAAAGTGTCAGATGCTACCACTTTAAACCCTGAAAGTATTACACTAGCACTTTAAATACTCAAACTATTTTTACTAACACTTGAAACCTTGAAACTATCTCCCGCGTTTTCTCCACCATAAAATTTTCTACAAAATAGTTATCAGAAAGCTGACATAATTTCTGATAGTGATCCGACGAAAGTTTCTGATGGATTTTCTACAAAATAGTTCAGTTAGAATTTTTAAAATTCAAACGGCTATATCAACGTATATATTTTCCAACAGATTTCCGACAATTACTAGAAAATTCGTCAGAAAATGTCTGACGGATTACCGACATAACTATTTCGTCGAAATCCATCAGATTAAGACCCCATCAGGAATTTTGTTAGTTTTCCGGTAACTTTCTTGTAGCAACGAAATATTTGGAAGGTTATTGGAAAACTAACGGAATTTCCGACGGAATTTTAATCTGTTTGATTTTTGACAAAATAATTCCATCGGACAATTTTTGAGGGATTTCTGACGATTACTAGAAAATCTATAAGAACTTGTTGATATAGCCGTTTAAATTTTAAAAATTCTGACTAAACTATTTTGTAGGAAATCCGTCAAAAATTTTCATCGGATCACTGTTAGAAATTTCGTAAGCTTTTCGGTAACTATTTTGTAGTGAATTTTATGGCAGAAAAAATGCGAGAGGTAGTTTCGAGGTTTAAAGTGTTAATAAAAATAGTTTAAAGATTTAAAGTGTTAGTGTAATACTTTCGAAATTTAAAGTTCTACCATCTGACACCTTCAAGATTAAAAATGCTATTTTCCCTCGTTACATTTTTTTCTTTACAAATCAAACAAACTTGAAAGTATACATGTTTCACATCAAAAATATGAAATTAATTAAAAACTTTGAGATTTTTCAATAAAAATTATATATTTTTTAAAAGTATATATCAATTCTAAAATTAGTAAATTCATTTGAAACTAAATGGTCTTTTTCCATATTGTGATTGTTAATGATAGCATATATAATCTTAAGAACATGTACCTACGCTGCCAAAATACCTATTCCTATATCTTGTAGAACTAATCAAATTCACTCTTTTCTTTTGCTAAAATTCACTATTTAGTCTTTTTATTATTATTTAAACCACTCTTTTTACCGTTAAATTTTCCCATTTAAAATATTCTGTTAAAACTTGAATAACTCTTTATATATTAATTCATTATCTATAAATAAAATTGTGATGACTTGTGAAACTGAAAATATGAAATTTATATTTTGATTAGTCAAAATATGAATCAAATAAAAACCAGATGTCAATATTCTTCTTTATATATATACATCTATGATCTACCGACTCAAAACAACATAATAGTGATTATAGTATGGCTGTATTAGAAGCACAGGTCATTATTCTTCTTAATATACATTTATGATATAAATTCAGTATGGCAGAGTTAAAAACAAAAAAAAATAATGCTTAGACGCCAAAACAAGCAGTACAAAAGTTACGACCTCAAAAAGTAGTTGGAATTATTGATTTGGTATTTTGGTGGTAAGACAGAATTTCCTGTCGGCAAATGCTGACTTCTCACCAAATCTCCCTCTCTCTCTTATTATTTACATATGTTTTTAATTGTTTTATTTCTATGATTTTAGTGTAAAAGTTTTAAAAAGTTAAAAGAGAAAATTATAATGATATGGTAGAGGACAATCTCTTTTTTAATACACAAGAATCTCGTCCTCTCCCAATGCTTCTTCATCATTATTTCCATTTTTTATATGTATATAATAAAAAAAGTAGATTCGTTTTCCTTTCACATGTTTTTATTAAATTTAGGATCTATCCCATTGTATTAGTTTTGTTTTACTTAAATTTACTATGAATCGTTTATCTGGCCATTTTCAACATGACTAGTGAGATTTGCGTAAACTTCATCGTTTCCCTGGATGATGATATTATTACATTTTAATTACTTGAAAAGTCTGTAGTAGAAAACAAAAAGTAAAACTATTGGCTTAAACCGGTTACAATATGCTTCTATAAAAGTTTTTCTTCGAATAGCAATTGTTATCCATGGTATTGAAAAATAGACCGGATCGGTTCAACCAAGAATCAGTTACCTAATTGAATTTGGTTTGAAGCAAAAACCGAATTTAAATAAAACCGGTAAATTTGGACAAAACCGGTAATTTAATGTCATTTTTTTACTTTTCAATTTTAATTATATTTTCTAATTTTAATAAAAAAATATTTTATTTTGATTTAAATTGATTATTAATTTTGATATGTTCGATTTTTATCATGTTTTTCTTATGTGAATTATTATTTTACGTTAAATTTTAGAAAAAACATCATGTTTGATTTTTTGTTATTTTATTTTTTATAAGTTTAAATGATTAATCTATTATTCTATTTTTATTTTATTTTGTTGATAAATACAATAATAATTTGTTTTCAATGATATTTCAAATTTCTTTAAATTTAATGTTAGAATATATATATATATATATATAATTAAAATATAAATATTTGAAAACCCAGTTCAACCTATCCGACCAGTAATCCAGTGATGATGGCGAGTCGATGTCCTGTGCGGTTTTCAAAACTTTGATTTTATCACTTTTATCAGATTAAATAATTGGTACACCATATACAATACATTAATTAGTTTGATGATTACCCTAATGATATTGACATGTGGAAAGATTAGCAGAGATCATTGCTCTCCTGTGTAGTAGAGATTATTCATAATCAACCATATATAATTTCTTTAACTAGCGAAATCAAGACAAAACATTATAGAAATGATGATAGTACTATGCTTTATCTAATAAAATAATTTGGCCACAAAAAATATACTTATTAATTTCAGCCGCCTCGTTATCAATGAATCCATTTATGTATTGGTAGCGTTGCTCATTGTATTAACGGCAAATTCACCGATGTGAAAGCGTAAATATAATAATCGGCTCTTTAGATAGACATGAAGCATCTAAAGCGAGTACAAGTGGCCGAGGGAGTAGCAGATGATACTTGCCACGTACAAAGAAACTGTATACAAAACGGCGTCGTTGAGATGACAAGGTGTACAAAGTTTGATAGGAATCTCTTTGGAAGTTCTCTCTGAACGACGTCAAGAATCTGTAATTTTATTTTTTTTAGGTTAAACCGTATGAGTCCTAATCTTCTTCGATCTCCGAAAACAAATTACGAAAATTTCGATTTAAAGAATAATCCTTTGCGAAATCGAAACCGCAATAAAAAAAACTCTCTTTTATACTACCATTAAGTAACCACTCTTTTGGTAATTTCCACTATTTGCAAAATAAATTATACATGTATAATTGTATTTTTTTCTTCTTCTTCTGGATGCTAGATAAGTACTAGGTAACGCTAAGGTAAAGAATATAACTCTTCATGTAGATTAGATATATGTCGCTTGTTTAAAAAATGTTTGTATAGGAACTAGTGGTGATTTTTTATGGATGTAGGCTAATAACAAAGATATTAAGTTTGTTTTGTTTTGTTTCTTGCTCATCAATTTTCAACCAATAGTTATTTTCCAAGAATAAATAAATAAATCACTAAGATAATCTGATAACATGAGTGATTTGCTAAATAAAAACTTACTCGATTATTCTTTAAAATACAATAATAAGAAGTTCTCTAAAATATCCACAAGATGAATTATGTGAATCACTATAACCATAAGATATAATAACGACGTCTTTGGAAAAATATTAGATATAATAAATAAATGTAAAATCAAAGAAAAGAAATAGTATAATTATACCCTTGTTAAATTTATGTATTATATGAATTTGGAACCTTTGAAACTAAATGTTTATAATTGTTATCAATGCTAAGAGAAAGGGTATTCTGGTTGATCAAAAAAAAAAGAAAAAAAGGGTTTAATTTCTACATGCATAATATAATAATTGCAGTTTATATTTTCATATTTCATCTAAAAAATGCATTATTGCAGTATTTTCACACTATTGTTATTATCATTACAAATATAACATACGATCGGGTTTCTTAGGAGTCCAAATTGTTACTCCATGTTTATTTTGTTAAATGTATACTCCATGTTTTAGTATATATATTAAAACTGTTAAAGATAGGAATATATATAGAATATACTATTTGAAAAGAGAACATAATTACTTATGGGGAGTTGATATGAAATGCATGATGATGAAAAGAGATTATGTCTATTCTGAATTATGGCTTCGATTAATAATATTATAAACCTAGAATTTCTTATGGAGCATGTGATGGAATTATTCCTCTACGTTTCCTTGTTTGCAAGCAAATCATGAATCAACACTATAGGCTAAATAATATTTTTAAAAGTAATTATAATCTCATCACAATATTTTTTCTCTTTAGAAAAGCCTCTGAGTTCTTACATATACAAAAAAATGGAGTGACATATATAGCTACTTGGCAATTAAAATTAAATAGTAACCCAAAAATTGTTTAAAAAATATGTATTAACACCATTATTTTGAGTATTGTTTAGTGTCAAAGTATAATATAATCTTATAAAAAATTAAGTAACTATATACTTGGGTAATTTTTATCAAAAAAAAAAAACTATATACTCGGAAATATATAACGTGTAGTGTTGACAAAAACAAAAAAACGTGCTATGAAGTTATGTTAAAGCTAAGAGAGTGACTGAGAATCTACTCTATTCCATACTTGGTTTTATTTATTTAAGACAAATCACATTCATCACTTTTTCTTAATTAGGTATGGAAGATTCTACTACTTTGACAAATCTATGAATTAAAGTTAGCTTAAAATAAGAGTTACTGCTCCTCAACCAATTGACACATGATTTTTTTTTCCAAATTAGCACAGTTCCAGATTTCCTGCGTTAGCTCATCATTTAGAAAGAGTTAATTAGCACAGTGACGTGTCATTGATAAAGCCTCCTATTAGTAACTGCGTTAGTAACTAAGTATGATTTTTCATTTATGTAACTAGTTTACCACAAACCCCACTTTTTGTGATTCCTATGTTATTTTCAATAAAACCTGATTCAAAACAACTTAGGCATCTCTGCTCCAGAGTAACTAGGTTAAAGGATTAGTATGTTTTGGTGCTCGGTTCACAATGTATTGTGTGCAAAAATGCTGAAAACTCTGGTTTTATTGTCTGTAGAATATGAATGGTAGAGAGAACTATATGAAAATTCTGGCTTTTGTTTTTCTGAAACTCGCTATTATTTGTGCTGAATTTTTAATAAATTTTTTCACCCTTGGCTCAAAAGCTTGAATTGTTGATGAACATAAGATACGGGTTAAATAATAGAGGCATAATTGATAATTTCATTCGCAAACCCCTACTATAAGGCTAATTTGTTAATTTTATGAAATTTGGTTCAGTTTTGCTAAAATTTGGGCTTAGATTTCCAAAGTTGGGCTCAACTTAGATAAAAATTGGTTAAACACTAAAGCCTAAGGGTCAAATCTAAAACACGATGAACTAAAATGTCCATAATGGTTAACCATGGACCGGATCTTTTTGAAGGCAAAGAGATAACCAGAAAGAAACTTCCGAACCGTATAAATATGTTTTTTTAATAACCGGTAACTAAACCGGAATTTGGGAGCCACGCAAAATTAGGGTCGCATTTTCTTTGCCCTCCGTCTTCTTCTCGTAACGTCATCGACATCAGAATCTTCAGGCCGAGAAAAAAATGGCGGCAATCAGAACGATGACGAACTTGATTCTACGGGAAGTTATCCATCACCCGCTTCTCATTCATTCATCTTCGGAATCGTTTCGATCTCTTTTACCATGCCTCCGTCGTACTTCCCGAATTGCTCCGCTTCACTGTAATTCCCGATTCGGATCCATCCGATGTGCGGCCTCTACCTCCGGTGGTGATCGGAAAGTGTCGTCACGGTTGTCTCAGGTTCAACAGATGATTCATGAAGCGGAGGAGAGAGCTAATTCCGCTGGCAATGAACCTACTCCTCAAATCACTCTAGGTTAGATTTTAGTTTGTTCTATTAGGTTTATGGAGAATTCTACAATCTGATGACTCTTGAACATTCTAGAGAATTGAGTTTAAGTTATTAGAGCCAAATGATCATATGTATGCATAATTCTCAATTCAAATTATACATGAATCTCAAATTTGAGCACTTTATCACATTTACAGGAAAAGTATTGGTGAATTGATTTCTAGAGTGGTGTTCTTTGATTTGGAACATTCAGAATTTGATGATGTGTTCATATTTTGTTTTTGGTATTTGTAGAACACGTTACGCTTAACTTTGCTAGAAGTGGAGGTCCTGGAGGCCAGAATGTGAACAAAGGTGCGAACTTTTCTCGCGCCATTTATCGATCTTGGCATTGTAGTTTTTGACTATTGTGATGTCTCAATACTTATATTTCCTTTACAGTGAATACCAAGGTAGATATGCGCTTCAATGTGAAAAACGCCTACTGGCTAAGTGACAGGATCAGGGAGAAAATCATACAAATGGTTAGTTTTTTACTCTATTTTTTCATCTATAAAACTATGAGTGCGAGTTTTATCTCTATCTTGTTCCTTGGAGTAAATACTGTTATTTGTGAAAATGTCAGTTTGATATTAAGATATGATCTTATAGGGATCGAAATTTACTAGTACAATAGAGTATTTAGCTTTTTGGTTCTGTGTTTGTCTATTTAGCTTTTGTTGGTTGTCAACAGGAGAAGAATCGGATCAATAAGGACGGTGAACTTGTGATATCTTCAACTAAAACCAGAACGCAGAAGTCAGTAACCTAATAATCTTCTTTTTCTTGTTCCATTTTCAAGAACTTCTCTGTTTCTGACGGTATGTTTCTCTGCAGAGGCAATATCGACGATGCACTTTCAAAACTACAGGTAATACCAAACCACTCTATTGAATATCACGTATTTGTTCATGGTGTGTTTCGTTCTATCTAATGTCGAGATGTTTTGGTTAATCGTATAAATCTCAAACAGGCGATAATTGATGCTGCTTCATATGTTCCACCACGACCATCAGAAGAACAGAAGAAGAAAATTGTAAAGATGTCAGAATCAACCAAACCAAATCCTCTTTTCATGATTCCATCTCTTTTTCTTTCAATCTTTAAACCGTGATGTGGTAAATTCTGACATTTTCAGGGCTGCAAAAGCTGACAATAATCGACTTAAAAGCAAAAAAGTTCTATCAGACAAGAAAGCTGCAAGAAGAAGTCGCGGTAGCTACGATGATTAAACATAAACATACAATGGAGGTTCGGGTTGATTCTTATAAAGCTCTTAACTTAGATCATTATATCATTTTCTTGGAGTTAATGTAACACAACAATCAAATCTTCCAATAAAAATTGCAATATATTGGATTTATGTACAAACCACTCTTATACAAATCAAACATAACATTCCACACTTTTTTTTTTTAAATGTTACTTTCTAATAACATGTTCTTCTCCTGATCTTTGATCAAAATGCTTTATCCATTTTCTCTTGCTGTTGTTATCACTCTTCTCAGAGCTTCTCGAAGCCGCTACATGAGCGATTTCTAAACCACCAGAAACAGGAAGAGTCACAGTTCTCACAACTTTCCGGTCACTAAACGCTTTTGTCCAACTGAAACACGAAGTGCTTCTCCGGTAACCGTTTCTGCAGACCACAACCGCTCCTCTGCTACCAAAAACAGCGTTTCTCAAAACGTTTGCTGCGAAATCCTTTTGATCCCAATCGATTACCAAGAAATCGATTCCTTGTAGCGTCTGCATCGTGCTCTCAGATGATGATGATTCTTCCTCGTTTATAATGATTGTCTCCGGCAAGTTTGAGCAAGATTGTTGTGTCATGGCTTGAAGATAAGCGGTTTGTGATATTGCGTTTGGTACAATACAAATATGTCTTGCGTTTGTATGTTGACTTGCTACGTTTAAGCCAACGCTTATGGCTATGGTTTCACCTTCTGACCATGTTTCCACGATTAGATTCGCGTTCCATCCGGCCGCCATCGCGGCCACTAGCTCCGCCGCTCCCGGCGTTCCAATACCCTCGCACTATAAAAATGATCCAAAAATCAAAAACCTTACAAACTGTAAAAATAAAAGGACCAAAACGTGCAAAGATCAAACATTTCCATCTTGAAATCTCAAATTGTATGAAAAAACGTGCAAAGCTCAAATATTTCCGTCTTGAAATCTCAAACGGTACGAAATCTTTTAAAATTTAGAGAAACTGTTTTTTTTTTTTAAGAAATATTGAAAGAACCTTTCTTCGTGAAAAAAGTATCAATCTTTATGTTTTGTTTTAAATTGATCGAAAATTTTAAACAATGGGATTTTGGAAATAATGAACGGAAGATATGAGAACTTACCGATTTAACAGTGTCGATGTAAGCTTTTGATGCTGTTTCCGGTGACCAAACAAGTTTCATCTTCTTTCTTTCTTCTTCTTGTTTTGTTTTCTAATTTATTTATGAGACTGTGTAGCGTAAAACCTCCAAACGATGTTTGCTTTTTATACAAGACATGAGACACACGAAAAGTCTAGTGTGAATACATATTTTATTGTGAAAAAGGTATTTACGCGTAATAGTCAAACGATGCTTCTTACACTTTTGGTTTATTTTGTTTTAGCACAAATATTATGGAACTTACTCAAATACCACCAATAAAAACTAACTCATTATGATTTAGCCGTTGAATGATTCATCATGATTCAAATATTTTCAATTATAATTTGATTATTATAGATTTTGTTTGATAAGTAAAAGATTTTAAGCCGAAATCCAGACTAGTCTCTGAAGTATATAGAACGTTGGATATTTTGGCAATTTAAAACATTTATAATGGCTATAGGAAGACTCGAATGTCTGTCGTCCAACTACATGATGAAATATTTAACAATTAATTCACTATAGACACTTTCAATGATAAAAATATATAAAATATCACAGATTTTGGATCTTTTCGATTATATAAGGAGTTTTCTATATTAAAATCTAAACTAATTTCCATAGGAACTCATACAAGTGTTTAGTAATGAAAAGTATACTATTTTCATGTTTTTTTGTTATTGAAAATTTGATTTTTTTTAATTGTTTGATCACTCGGATTATTTATCCTATTTTTAAACCCGAAGGATCACTAATCTACTAAAACAATATTTTTAACGTTTCATGACTTTATTTTGAAAATTTTATTCAGGTACACTGTTTCCGGTATTCAATCATTTGACTAGTCCATTAATAATTTGACATCTGAGACAAACTAATTATTGCTTCTTCCCTTTTGAAGTAACAATCCAAAGTTAAAATCTAGACTATATTATATGGAATTTATAGTTGCTATATATATAAATGATAAAATAATAAATAAATAAACAAACTCGTCAAGCAAAATAGATATCTTGGTCTTTAACTAACAAAAAATTCTTGGTCTTTAACTAACAAAAGTTTCTTTTTGACTTGTATGTTCCAAAAAATTGCTATGAAATGGAAATATAAGGGGTTAAATCTGTTAAACATCATACAACGAGGGGTCCATAATTAATTTATCCCCAAGATGATTTATTCTCTGTTTCTTTTCTTGAAGATTGGTTGCGTTGTTAAATCGTTGACATTAACATTTTGTCCACGAGAATCCGACGTGTGAAAGTTTTGGATTTAGATTATAACGAGATTAAACTAATTAATCTGTTATTAATCATTAATTAGTAGTCCGAACCGACTTAGAGTATTATATTTAACAAACAAAATTTTGAATTGTCCATTGCTTAGGTACAATAGTTACTAACTTTCTCCAATTGAATTGACTCGGTACTATGTATATATATATTAGTATTTATAGAATATATTCCACGTACTAGGCAGGTTGTTGGTGATTATTCTTCATATTTTTAATATATTTCCTCAAAAGATTTTTCTTAGATAACTATATGTTAGTTAATTAGATTAAGTTAATGATATTTGCACCACCCACGTCCTTTGATAAACTAAAAACAGACCGATTCTTGCGTTGATGGTTTCGGACATATTTTGGATTTGGTCGGCAACTCGTTTTGGACACTTATATTTGCAAAAGAATCAATAAAGTTGATCGTATTCATACACAACATATAAGGTTAGAAAAATGGTAAGGTAATACTCAAATTCGAATACAACACCCATACTAATCGTCACATATATTTTCAATAATCGGTCGGGTTAATATTTTAACAAAAAGAAAAAAGGTTTTTTGATCGCACGTTGATGAAATCAATCAAAACAATTAGAGATATATACATATATATATATATATATATATATATTTATATATCTATATATACGTGTGGTGTGGATATGTTAAAACTATACATACAAGCAAGGGGATGTATATCCACATATATATTGTTATATACTAATTAATATGCGTGCACATATATTACAAACAGAAAACTATGAACTCAAAACAGCTGTTATTCTTGGTTGTACATTTGTTGATGTAAGAAGTTGCTTTCCCATTAGATGCATTTGAGATATTAATGTTTTTTGTTGAGTGGATATTTTCATTTTGATCTTATCTGATGTCGATACAAGAAAGACTTTTGATAGAGAAAAAGAAAAAAAAAACTTTTGGGTAGTTTCTTCAGAGTTATATGAAAATTGCTATTAAAAAAAACTTTTTCCTTTTACAAAATCACCTAGATTAAATATCACTATTTAATATCGACATATCGACATCTTAAAACTAAGCAACTCTAAATGTTCATTTTTGATATGAAAAGTTTCACATTTGTTTCTAATGCAAAATTGCAAATGAAGATGTGCATGGTAGGCATAACATAAATATATTTGCTATGTTGAGGAAAAAAGTATCTAGTATTTTATCGATAAATATTTTTCAGAAAACCATCTACATTTTTAACAATTTTCTCACATTCAAATGATTATTTGGTGGTTTTTTAGGTAGAAGGAACAATAAAACAGAGATAAAAATACATTAGTCGGTCGTCTCTTTGAAATATAGTAATAGAGATCCATGCATATACATAACACTTTACATGCTATAACAAGGGTTGTATTAAACCTTGATTTAAAAAAAGGTTGTATTTGATTTGATCTGCGGATGATTTCTTCTGTATAAACTAAAATTTTTGTTTCATGTGATGTGATTCAATAATTGTCGAGGAATTTTGCTTTTCAATATTGATCCGATTTAGTAATATATAGTAAGTCTTCAAATTGTTGAGGAATTGAATCAATATATTTTCTTAACCATCTACCTCAAACAAAGCACATAACTAAATATCTCAAATACGAGAAAAATATCAGCATTGTTATGCTCTTTATCACATGATGAGATCATAAGTTTTAGGTACATAATACCATTGTATTTTTAAATTGATTGTGCCATTTCTAGTAAGACCAAATGTATTTGTCCCCATACATCAATCCTGATAATGGCGTTGAGGCACAAAAAGAATAATTTGTTTTTTCTTTCCATTTCGAAAACGACCCTATGGGTTTTGATAAAAAGAATATTAGGTCATGTTCCCCATTTTCTTTCCCACTTTCTCAAATTTACTATTTTATTTTGGATGATGAAAAGATTTCCGATAAAATTCACATTCCACACAACTGCTGCTAGATTGATTTTTATCAATCTAAGTTCGACTATTGGCCTAAAAAATATAAGATCATCAATGATAAAAAAAATTTAGGAGTATGTCTACTATCTTTCTTTTATATATTTTATTTGGATACATATTTTAAAAACAAAGAAGTTAAAAAAAACATTTGTTTTTATAAAGAATCCCATTTCAATACGCCGGATAAATAAAATCGTGCGTAGATTTTTTTGTTATTGTGCCTATATATCTTGCAGTTTTGATATAATGTTCTTAGCATTATAAACAAAGATTTTAATGATAGAACAAAGAGAAGAAAGGTTGGATGTTTGGTTCTTCTTTAACATTATGATAGGAAACGTGTCTATGACTTAAACGGCATGTGGCGTGGGCATATGATGTAATTAACATGGATTGCAATCTGTGATCATTCTGAAAAATATGATCGATCATGTTAAAATTTAACGGTTTGAATTATTATATTGTTAATTTTCGGTTATATAGATTCGATCAAAGTTTTTTTGAATAAAAGTTCAGACCATTTGCATTTTTAAAACTAAATTCACCAAAAATTGTTATAGTATTCATTACTTTAAAAAAAATTTAAACTAAAAAACTAAAAGGTAATCAATTACAATAATGACTTTACATTGATTTTACAACACCTTGATTTTATAGGTTTTGAGAAAGTTAATGATATGCCTACTATTGGCCATGCATTTGTGTTGTCGTCGTCGGCTTCGGCTTCAAAACCTATAAAATCATACTATATTACAATAAAGTCTTAGTAATATGAGATTCATTTTAGTCTCCACAAGTAATTGGAACTTTTCGTACTATATTACAATAAAGTCTTTGTAATCAAAAATTCCATACTCGAAGTGTCAAACGATATATTCTTATTAGGGATATTGGGACGGTTTTATCAATGCACTATCATTTTCTTAAAGAAGATCTTGATAGTGTTGATGACTCCCTATTATTCCATTGATGGTACAATGTTGATACAATTTAGTTTAGTAATAAAGATAAACAAAAGTTTGTAGTTGAGAGTAACCAAAAATATATATCCACGAAAGCTAAACTAATAATATCAAAAAAGAGTAACCAAAAACATATGAAAAAGTTATATCTTTGGTGAGTGTGTTATCATATACTCAACGTAAACTTTTGTCTTAAGAATATTTCTAATTTGTTGTTAAAATCATATCAATGTATTTAAGCGAAAAAAAACCCCATATCAATGCCCTTATTTGTACCTAGATTGTTTGTTCTTTATTATGCCTAAATATCTTGCAGCTTTTAAATAATATTCTTCACATTATAAACAAAGACTTTACTGATAGAGCTACGAGAAGAATGTTTGATGTTTGGTTCTTCTTAGCATTATGATAGCGAACGTGTCTATGACTTAAATGGTATGTGGCGTAGGCATATGATGTAATTAATATGAATTGCAAATTTTGAATCAATGAGCATTCTGAAAAATATGATATGTCATGTTAAAATATATTCGGTTTGAAATGTTTATATTGTTAAATTTTGATTATATAAATTCGATAAAAGAGTTTTTGGATATAATTTCGGATCATTTGCACTCGTTAAACTAAATTCACCAAAAAAGTGTCATGTTAAAAAGATTCATTATTTTCTTAAAATAAAAACTTATAGGTAACAAAGTTGTTTTGAGACTCTATATGCCTATATGGTCGTTTGATAGTTTCAAATTAAGAAGATTGGTTTTATCCTTTTACATCACTAGCAAAATCAAACTTGGATGTTTTGTTCCAAAAATGATTCTAGAAATTTTGAAGAAAAAAAAGAAAAAGAAAAATCAGAATATCAAATTGGACGACTACTAGCAAATGGGCCAGGCCCATACATTTCGAAATTAGATCTCCAACGACGCCGTTTTCACCACCTTCTTTTGAGATAAAACAAAGGCTACACTTTGGTCGAATCGTCGTTACCAACTCAGTCACACAGAGCAATGTCAACAGGAACTAATGAAACCCGACCCGAATCTAAACCGGAAGACCCGGAAAACCTTTCTAATGTTGTACCATCCGGAGAAGATGCTCTCGAAAACCTTACCGACAACGACGACAACGACGTCGTTTCCGATGCGTCGGCGACGGAGACAGACCTCTCACTCTCCGCAAGTCAATCAGAGCAAAATCTTGAAGAAGACGGCCAAAACTCGCTCGATGACCAATCGCCATTAACAGAGCTTCAGCTACAGCCTCAACCTTCTCCTCCTCTTCCTCCTCCTCTTCCTCAACTCGAAACACGCATCTCAGAATCACTCGGTGAAGAAGAATCTTCCGATCTAGTAACGGAGCAACAATCACAAAACCAGAACACGACGGAGCCTAATCCTAGAGCAAGAAAACGACGTCGTAGGAAACGTTTCTTCACTGAGATTAACGCAAATCCAGCTTTCTCTAGAAACCGCCGCAATAGCATCGGCAAAGAGGTTGATTCCGAAGCCCTAATTGCAATGTCGGTAGGGTTTCCGGTTAATTCACTCACGGAGGAAGAAATTGAAGCTAATGTGGTTTCAATCATCGGAGGTAGAGACCAAGCGAATTACATTGTTGTGAGGAATCACATTATAGCTCTATGGCGATCTAATGTTTCGAATTGGTTAACGAGAGATCATGCACTTGAGTCAATACGAGCTGAACACAAAACCTTAGTTGATACTGCTTATAGTTTCCTTCTTGAGCATGGTTATATCAATTTCGGGCTTGCTCCGGTTATTAAAGAGGCGAAATTGAGGTCGTTTGATGGCGTTGAACCGCCTAATGTGGTGGTTGTAGGGGCCGGTTTAGCTGGTTTAGTAGCTGCTAGACAATTGTTGTCAATGGGGTTTAGGGTTTTGGTTCTTGAAGGTAGAGATAGACCAGGTGGGCGGGTTAAGACTCGGAAGATGAAAGGTGGTGATGGTGTTGAGGCAATGGCTGATGTTGGTGGAAGTGTGTTGACCGGTATTAATGGGAATCCGCTTGGGGTTTTAGCGAGGCAACTCGGTTTGCCTCTTCATAAGGTAAGAGATATTTGTCCTTTGTATTTGCCTAATGGAGAGCTTGTTGATATTGGTGTTGATTCGAAGATAGAGGCGTCGTTTAATAAGTTGTTGGATAGAGTTTGTAAGCTTAGACAGTCGATGATAGAGGAGAATAAATCAGTAGATGTGCCGTTGGGAGAAGCGCTTGAAACTTTTAGATTGGTTTATGGGGTTGCTGATGATCCGCAGGAGAGAATGCTCTTAGATTGGCATTTAGCAAATTTGGAATATGCAAATGCTACATTGTTGGGGAATTTGTCAATGGTGTATTGGGATCAAGATGATCCGTATGAAATGGGCGGTGATCATTGTTTTATCCCAGGTGGGAACGAGATATTTGTACATGCTTTGGCGGAAAATCTTCCGATTTTCTATGGCAATACTGTTGAGAGCATCAGATATGGAAACAACGGGGTTCTGGTTTATGCGGGAGACAAAGAGTTTTACTGCGATATGGCTCTTTCCACGGTTCCACTAGGTGTTCTGAAGAAAGGTGCGATTGAGTTTTATCCCGAGCTTCCTGACAAGAAGAAAGAAGCAATTCAGAGACTGGGATATGGATTGTTGAACAAAGTAGCAATGTTGTTTCCGTATAACTTCTGGGGCGAAGAGATTGATACTTTCGGGCGATTAACCGAAGATTCGAGCACAAGAGGAGAATTCTTCTTGTTCTACAGCTACTCTTCTGTTTCTGGTGGTCCATTACTTATAGCACTTGTAGCTGGCAACGCTGCAGAACGATTCGAGGCAATGTCGCCTACTGATTCCGTTAAAAGGGTTTTGCAGATACTACGTGGAATATATCACCCAAAAGGAATTGTTGTTCCTGATCCGGTTCAAGCCCTCTGTTCCAGATGGGGACAAGACAAGTTTTCATACGGTTCTTACTCATATGTTGCAGTCGGATCATCAGGAGATGATTATGATATTTTAGCTGAGAGTGTTGGGGATGGAAGAGTGTTCTTTGCAGGTGAAGCAACAAACAAACAGTATCCAGCTACAATGCACGGAGCTTTCTTAAGCGGAATGAGAGAAGCAGCAAACATACTTAGAGTTGCTAGAAGAAGGGCATCATCATCATCACCGGCTTCAAACCCTAACCAGAGCTGCATCAACAAAGAAGAAGAAGAAGAAGAAGAAAATAGCTGTTTGGATCAGTTATTCGAAACACCCGATTTAACATTCGGGTGTTTCTCAGTGTTGTTTACTCCAAATTCAGATGAACCCGAATCTAATGCATTGTTGAGAGTTAGAATCAAAATGGAGAAGCCTGAATCAGGTGTTTGGCTTTACGGCTTGGTGAGAAGGAAGCAGGCTTTTGAGCTTGGGGAATTAGAAGGAGATGAGTTGAGAAATGCATACTTGCGTGACAAGTTAGGGTTTATACCAGTCGAAAGGAAGAGTCTTTCTCAAGAAGGGGAATCAATGATCTCTTCACTCAAAGCTGCCAGATTGAATCGACAGATCTTCGATTAGTTGTTAAGTTCGGGTTTTAGATTGAATCGTGTCTACTCAACTGCGTCTACGTCTTCTTATTTGTATATCGCTTTTGAGTTAAAACATTTCAATGTCCACTTTAATATTGTTTCCTTTTGTTACCTTTTGAGTTAAAGGATAGTTAATTAGAGATTCAGATGATGTCCCAAGTTTGGAATTTTTTCACTTGAATATTTCTTTAAGAACAAGCAACGCAAGTGTCCTGCCTTCTCTTCTCCTTTTTTCAATGGAGGGTTTACTAGCCGTGGTCAGGGTACTAACAAAAGGATCAGCGCAACCGAGTTCGAGAGCATACTTTGGAATTGAGAAAAAGGTAATGTTTAAATTATTAAACTTGGTAAAGGGCATTCTTATTTCTTCAGCAATCCATAAATTTCACATTAACCATATTTTTAACTAATTAATTGCGCAAAATGTGACGATAATTATTGTGGTGTGATCAAAACCACGACACTGGTACAAGGATGTGAGATTGATTTGGAGATAAACCGGCTATCTCGGATTCTATAAGTAAGAGGAGAGGAGAGACTCGGAATGAGGCAGAATGTGTTTTTTTTTTTAAATTTACTCTGTTTTGTCTTCACTCTCTCCTCGTACTCTCATTCTGAGCTCGATTCTTGTTGTAGAGCTTCAATCTTGTGTACAGATTGGTAGGAAGGTTTGTGTTCATCAGAAGCTTTAGACAGAAAGATTGTAACGTTACATCAGAAGCTTTAGACAGAAAGATTGTAACGTTACTAGTTCTCATTTTCTTAAATCTTATAGTTCCTGTTTCAGCAGCATTACGCAACACTCATATTATCCGTAGCGGTTTTAACAATATCGACATTTCACCATTCTCATCTGCTTTTTTTCTTTTCCAGGTCAATGAGATTACTTGTAGCTTTATAGAACACAATCCTAAAAACTGTAAACATACAAATCTGTTTAAATAGAAGAATGCTTAACAACAATGGGAACTGCAAACCCGGCTGCTCTGTATCCGACAAGAATCAACTCTGTTGAAATACATCATTCAAAGAAAAATACAGAGAGAGAGAGAGACAAAGAAAACTCACGAAAATGGAGAAGAAAATTTAAACCTCACTGGATGGGATGTACGAAACAATTGGAACTGCAAACGCGGCTGCCAGTGCTCTGAGTCCGATAAGATTAAAGCTATTGAAACAGAACATTCAAAGAAAAAGAGAGGGAGAGAGTGAGAAATGAAAAGTCATGAATTTGGAAACATTCCATAACCCCAAAAAAACTCACATTAAAAATAAAAATAAGTAGACGGGGAGAAATTTTAGACCTTAATGGCTGAAGGTAAGAAACGGGCTTTGGTAGCTTCGTCCTCCCATTCAACACCTTCTAACCAGTCCTCTCTCTCTCTGTACTTTATGACGAGTTCCTTTTCTCCCCTTGAGCCGCTTTTAGAATTGAGTGGAAGCTTTCTCAGTTTTGGGCAGTGGATTACTTCGACTTCTTTAAGACAGGGAAAGGGCAGTGGTGTCCAATAAATGTTCTTCAGCTCTGGAAGATTAAACAACAGTAGAAGTTGTAGATTTCGGAAAGGAACAATCCCTGATTCTTCACCAACTAAAGCTTTCTCTTTGTTTATTATTTCTTCTAGTTTATCTGCTCCGGCAACAGAAAGTACCATAAGATTTCGAGCGAACTTCAGCCACGTCAATTCTTTACAGCAATTGATAAATGATAGGTGAATCTTCACTAGGCTAAGGAAGCATCCATATCTCGGATATTGCAGAGGAGAAACCGTCTCACTTCTAATGCTTGTAATATCCATCTTTGTCTCTGAAATTGTACATTGCATGAGAGTGAGTTCACGAACTGTATCCATACTAGCTAAACGCCATATGTCTGATGATTCTAATTGCAAACCACCGATACCCAGAAGTCGTGTACAGCACATCAGCTTTTGGGAGCTTAAAAATTGATCCAAACCTGAACCATCTCTGATTTCTATGGTTAGAATTTCTAAATGTTCCAAGACTAGTAACTCCTTCACTGTGTTGGGATTGTCGCAAACTCTTGACTTCAGTAATTTCAATACTTTCAAATTCAGTAGTGCAGATATCCCAACAATACTCGAAAGCTTATGCGTCTCCTCCAAATCCAAGTGAATTAGGTTTCTCAACTCTTGTAAACCAACAGGAAGACATTGTATACTTGTACATGACATGTTGAGATACTTCAACGAAACCAATTGTGATATTCCATCTGGCAATTCGGAGAGAAGTTCATTACACGACAGATCCAAAACAAGTAGCCTCGGCATGGAACTGAAGAATTCACCAGAGATATTTGTCAATGTCATCTCATTTTTCTGCAAGAACAAAGTTGTAAGTTCAAGACATTCCGGGCTGCCAGAGATGCTATCAATTTTATTAGACATCAGCGACATTCTCCTGACAGCATTCCAATTCTTAACCTTTGGTATTCCGTATAACCCAGCACCAGCACGAACAATAAATTGATCCTTTTGCTTTCCAAAAAAAAAAAAACAAAAAAAAAAAAATTTAAAAAAAAAAAAAAAAAAAAAAACAATTTTTATTTTTTTCAACAAAAAAAAAAAAAAAAAAAAAATCCTTTAGCTTTCCAAAATCAGATGATATCCACAAGGCCATTTCAAAAAAAAAAAAAAAAGAAAAAAACCTCTTTTTTTTCCCCCCAAAAAAAAAAAAAAAAAAAAAAAAACTCATAACCCTTGTTCTCCGCCCTTTCCATACCTCTACTTTCATCTATAATTCCCTCGCATATCCAATAATCTATCAAATCACGTTTAGAAATTCTCTCAACTTCTGGAAATAGAGCGCAATATAGTAAACATGATATGACATCACCCTTTAGATTATCGTAAATGGCTGAAGGTAAGAAACGGGCTTTGGTAGCTTCGTCCTCCCATTCAACACGTAGTAACAAGTCGTCTATCTCTGGGTACTTTATGACGAGTTCCTTTTCACCACTTGAGCCGCTTTTAGAATTGAGTGGAAGTTTTCTCAGCTTTGAGCAGTAGTTTACATCAATTCTCCTAAGACAGGGAAATGGTAGAGGTCTCCAATAAATACTCTTCAGCTCTGGAAGAAATTCCAAATGTAGAAGTTCTAGTTTCTGGAAAGGAACAATCCCTGATCCTTCACCAACTAAAGCTTTCTCTTTGTTTATTATTTCTTCTAGTCCAAATGCTCTGGCAACAGAAAGTACTCTAAGATTTCGAGCGAACATCAGCCACGTCAATTCTTTACAGCCATGGATACCCCATAGAGAAATCTTCGAGAGGCTTAAGAAGCATGCATTTGTAGGTTTTTGCAGAGGAGAAACCGTCTCGCTTCTAATGCTTGTAATATCCATCTTTATCTCAGAAATAGTACAATCTCTGAAATTGAGTTCACGAACTTTCTCCATACTAGCTAAACGCGATATCTCTGACGATTCTAACTTCTGATCACTGATCTCTAGAGCTTGTGTACAGCACATCAGCTTGTGAGAGGTAAAATATTGATTCAAACCTGAACCATTAGCGAATCCTATGGTTAGAATTTCTAAATGTTCCAAGACTAGCAACTCCTCCACTGTGTTGGGATCGTTGCTAACTCCTGAATTCATTAATTTCAATACTTTCAAATTCAGTAGTGCAGATATCCCAACAATACTCGAAAGCTTTAACGTCCCATCCAAATCCAAGTGAATTAGGTTTTTCAACTCTTGTAAACCGTCAGGAAGAAATTCTATACCGGTCCCCGATAAGTTGAGATACTTCAACGAAACCAACTGTGATATTCCATCTGGCAATTCAGATAGAAATCTATTCTCTGACAGATCCAAAACAACTAGCCTCGGCATGGACCGGAAGAAGTCGCCGGAAATATTTACCCATTTGTTTCTCTGCAAAAGCAAAGTGGTGAGTTCAAGACATTCCGGACTGCTAGACAGACGATCAATCTTATTAGACATCAGCGACATTCTTCTGACAGCGTTCCAATTCTTAACCTTTGGTATTCCAGATAACCCAGCACCAGCAAAGCCAATAAATTGATCCTTTTGCTTTCCAAAATCAGATGCGATCCACAAGGCCATTCTACGGACAACATCATGCATATACACTTCATTTGTATTTTCCTCCATCAACAAAGATGCACGAATAAGGCTATTGATGATCTCATAACCCTTGTTCTCAGCCCTTTCCATACCTCCACTTCCATCGATAATTCCCTCGCATATCCAATACTCTATCAAAGCACCTTTAGAAATTCTCTCATCTTCTGGAAATAGAGCGCAATATAGTAAACATGACTTGACATGCTCACCCTTCAGATTATCGTAACTAAACTTCAAAATCGGAAGAATTTCATCCTCCACCTCAGGAAACTCAGCAGCATTTGAAGTCAAAACATCAATTGCTTGATGCCATTCTTGAGTCGTCCGTTTGTATGACATGGCTTCGCCAATAACGTTGAGTGCTAGTGGTAGACCATGACACTTTGTAGCAACTCTGATTGCAAGCTCTGGTATGCTTGGATGACTTCCTAGCGTGATCTCTCCAACTTTATTTCGGAACAAATCCAATGCATCATTAGGTGCCAAACATTGGACTTTCATCTCAACATCAGCTCCCATGCGCCCACACACTTCTCGAGAACGAGTGGTGAAAACTATTTTACTTCCATTTTCTCTACTTGGAGAGGGGACTCCAATCTTTGTTAGATTAACTTTTGCCCATATGTCATCTAACAACAACACAAACTTCTTTCTCTTTAGGACCTTGAGTATGTCGCATGACTTTTGCTCTTCATCTTTTTGGTTCCAATCATCTCCAGCCATGCCTAGTACCTTTGCAATATCTTCTTGAATCTTCTGGATTTGTAAATCCTTAGATACCGTAACCCAAATCACAAGATCAAAAGCATCATCTTTTTGAAATTTATTATTGATTTGTGTGAGAAGTGTAGTTTTCCCCACTCCCCCCATACCGTGCATACCCAAAATACCCACTCCATTTTCCATGAGACGGTTCCATGTTGTTTCAAGCATTTTTTCACGACCAACAATTGACGGTTGAATAGGCCTTTCTACCACCTCAGACGCTTGAGCTTGCTCAGCAACCACTTTAAAAACCCCATCAGATCTGAGATTCTTAACCTCATTTTCTACTTCTTTCAACATCATGAAAACCCGTTTCCCATAACGATAACTCTTTATTAAACGCTTGGAGCAAAACCCACAAAGACATAACCTTTGGATCTCAGTATTTCTAACGCTAAGCAAATCATTGACTTGGCTATCGATGGTCTCAACTCTAGTAAGCCATACCTGGATTTCGTCAAGCCTTCGTAGACCTTTATTCTCCTCCCTCTCCACCCTTCTTAACAAATCATTTCGCCTTGCCTTCAGCTCTTCCATGGTTGTCTCCAAAGCTGCAAGATTCTCGTCGAGGTTGTGAATATAGCTCAATTTGTCACAGAACCATTGAGAGATTTGATTCACAAATTGATCACATGAACACGAGCTGCAAGAGAAGCACCCACCCATTGTTGCACAAACGCAGAGAAAGAGAAAGAATCTCCAAAAAGGAAAAAAAAAAAGTGAAGGTTTTAGCGAATGAGTGATAAATGTTAGGAGAGAAGAGAAGATAAGATATGAGAAGATGAATGAGTTCCTCAAAACAATGAATCCGCTCAAAACGGAGAGATCAAAGGATGAAAAATCTTGTTTTATGGATGGGTCCATCCAAAGATGTCAATGTATACGTAATAGTAAAATATTTATGAACTAGGTGAGGCGCGGATAAAATGATTTTAACAATGTGCCATTAGCCGGTTTAAACAACCCAACTATCTCACACACTTTGACCACACGTGTGATTGATTACTGGGAACCTGAAAAACTCTAGCTCAGCCAGAATGTTTGTCAGACTGGATGATTCCTTTGATAGTTGTTTTTTTTTTAGTCAGAATATTCTTTTATTAGTTGAGACAGACCCACTAAAAATCAAATCCTTCACAGTAGCCACGGGAAGCCTAATTCATCATCATTACTCTGTTCCATTCAACACCTTCTATCCATTCTTTCTATCTATATTCTATGACGTGTCCTTTTTGAATGGAGTGAAAGCTTTCTTAACTTTGGATATCCGTTTGCAATGATTGTTACCAAACATGGAAATGGTAGAGGACTCCAATAGATGTTAATCAGCTCTGGTAATCTAAAGAAAACTTAGAATTTCGTTAGATTCTTCATCTTCACTAGAATTTTCTTTGCTTATTAATTATATCTTCTAGTTGATCCGAAACGTTAGCACTACTATGCGTAAGGGTTGGAGCAAACATCAACCACGTCAATTCCTTAAGCCATATGCAACCTCGTATGTGTACATAGAGAGGCTAAAGTAGCAAAAAATTTCAGATTGTGTCGATCTTTATCTCAGAATTAGTACAACCACTGAAAAGGAGTAAACGAAGTTTGTCCATACTTATTGAAATTTGTGTTTGTGTACAACTCGTTAGCTTGTGAGAGCTTGAAAATCAATCCAAACCTGACTGATAACCAAATCCAATGGTTCAAATTTCTAAATGTTTCAAGATTGGAGCCTCAATAAGCTCTTTTTATTAATATAGATTATAAATTGAGATAGAAGGGCTTAGGTTGGTGTGCTTCAAAAGTTTTGTGGGTTTTTATAAATGTTTATGTAGTTTAATTAAATATAAACCTAATGTTTGTAACAGTTAATCATAAGAGATCGGCTAAGCAAGATAGCAAAAAATCACCCAAAAAAAAAAACATCGGCTAAACATTTGTCTACCCAACTTCCACCATTTCTTAACATCTAGAAGTCCGTTTTATATATTTCGGAGGAGCTATGTGAATTTTTCTTGTTTCATTTAAAAGTTTAAGTTCAGTCATTCTCACTCAGAGAATTTTACCCTCACCATCATATAGATCTTTCTTTCCATCACCCTAAATTGTGAAGATATTAATGGTATTTATTATGAGAAAGATAAAGGGTATATTGATGGTTAAGAATGAGATCAAAGAAAGAAAATGTAACGTATATAATGAAGACTACATGTGTTATATGCATAAATCAACCAATTTGGTTTTTTTTTAGGGACAAAAAATCAACCAATATTTTTATGAAACAAAATTCTTACTTCAATGTTATATTACTAAAGAAAAAAACAACTCCAACTTTTAAAATTGTGAAGTTTCAGTTACCAAATTCTTAAGCCACAGCCACTATATACATCTCCCCATCTTTACTAAAGACATTGTGTACTTGAAAATTCGCAAAATCTATATAAATAAGATCCTAGTATAAGATAAAAGACTATTATAGGTTTCACTGAAGCAAATAGAGAAAAAAGTTAGAAACAATTCAATGAAAGAAAAGTGAATACGATACTCTTGGGTCTTTGGACCCGACTCAGGCTTCTTATACGATACTCGAGTCCGGAAAACTCTTGGGTCGGATCCTAAACTCCACGTTGACCACTCCTGCGAAAAGCCTCACCATCCACTTGACCCACTAACGGTACAAGAAATCGAGAGAGTTCGAACCATCCTCTGGGGTCACGACTCGATTTTTGGTTCTGGGTTGGCTACGATTCACTCCATGGCTCTCGACGAGCCAGAGAAGTCACGTGTCGTAAAATGGAAGAAACGAAATAGGCTTCCGTCACGGAGAGCTGAGGTCGTTGCGTATTGGGGTGGTCAAACTCATGAGATAACGGTGGATCTTGATTCGGGTCGGGTCGTTTCTGACTTGGTTAACCCGACTTCAGGGTATCCGATTCTCACCATGAACGACGCCTTTGCGGCTTCACAGGTATGGATGATTTTTTTGAAAAATGGAAACATTCCGGTTTAGCTTACTGGTTTTATCCGGTTCACTTTCTGGCCATGACGTAGAAATGTTCAACCCGGATTTCAATTCGCATATTTTTGTTTTGTCTTTTCTTCTTCAATCTTGAAAAAAAAGGAATAAAAACAAAACTATGGATAAGATAGGCTGGTTATCGTCACTTATTAATCAAATCTTTAGTTTTGTCTCCAAATGTCTTTACATTTTTATATCTAAAAAAGTGAATCTACTTTGAGCTCGATTGATTCGGTATATATGTAAATATCAAATTTTAACACTTCACCAACACAAACTAAAATAAAAAAATAAAAAAACAAGACCAAACTCGGAGATTCCACTCTTCTTAAGCAGTTTACTAATTTTATGTCATGTCAACGTTGCAGGTTCCATTAAAGAGCATGGACTTTAACCGCTCGATCGAAGCGCGTGGAGTTAAGTTTTCCGATTTAGCTTGCATCACGCCGTTCGCTGGATGGTTTGGAGCAGAGGAAGAAGGACGTAGAGTCATAAGAGTCCAATGTTACACGTTACAAGACACTTCGAATTATTTCATGAGACCACTCGAAGGTCTTTATGTAACAGTTGACTTAGACAAATTGGAGGTTATCAAGATCGTCGATAAAGGTCCAATTCCAATTCCCAAAGCCTCCGGTACAGAATTCCAGTTTGGTATTCAGAATAAACCGGTGCATATGGATAAAATTAATCCGATTTCGATGGAGCAACCAGATGGTCCGAGTTTTAGAGTCGAAGATGGACATTTAGTTAAGTGGGCTAATTGGGTTTTTCATGTTAAAGCGGACCAACGAGCCGGTATGATCATATCTCAGGCCACAGTTCGTGACTCGGAAACAGGTATATACAACACCATAATTCAATTATATACGTAAAATATGAAGACGTCAAATATGCCTACGCAGTAAAAAACAAAATATATATGACTACGAACCTTTACCATGAAATTTTTTTTTAGCTGAAATGGTTAATTAGTTTAATCTTCTTTTATATTAGTAGATGAAATTAAGTATATATTTACGAAGAAAGTTACGTCTCTAGATACCTTGTGGTATGATGAAAAAATAATATATATATATATATATATAATAATACTTTGTGGTATATAAATTTCAGCAACCCTATATTTTCGATTTTTTTTACATATAGTTCTTTTTTTGACGCTTAAGGAGTTCCCTATCATGATGATTCATGAATCATGAAATTCAGTTACAAAGAGATCACCCACACTACTCTTGATATTTATGTGGAGAACGCAGGTGAACCAAGAAGTGTGATGTACAAAGGATTTCCATCTGAGTTATTCGTACCATACATGGACCCGGAGGAAGGATGGTACTACAAAACTTATATGGATGCGGGAGAGCTCGGTTTAGGAACCACAGCCTCGTCACTTGTGCCCCTTAACGATTGCCCTCAAAATGCTTACAATATTGATGGTGTTTTCGCCTCTCCAGATGGAAAGTCTATTGTTCAACCTAATATGATATGCTTGTTTGAACGATATGCAGGCGATATCAGTTGGCGACATTCTGAGATCCTTATCCCCAATGTCCCTTTTTTCTTAATCATACTAGAATATTAGGAACTAAGGTGTTAAATCCATTTTTAGATTTAGTTATGATTTTCGGTTTAAAAAAAATAGGTACAGTTGACCCAAAAAACAACAACGAAAAGTTGCTACAAAGACTCAATTTAATTATACTAACTAAGACTCAATTTAGCTGTCGGTTATAATTTTCCGGTTTGGTTCAGATCAGATCGGATTGAGTTTTTTTTTTTTTTTTTGGATCGAGTTATCTTTGTTTTTGCTTTGAATAATAATCATTTTCTAAATTGATGACTTAACAGATAAGAGAGTCAAGGCCAAAAATTACATTGGTCGCTCGAATGGCTACTTCGGTTGGAAATTACGACTATATTTTTGACTGGGAGTTTCAGACTGATGGTTTGATCCGTGTTACGGTATGTCAAACATTGTTTGTTTTTTAGATGCTGTATATGAATATACTTCTCTCAGTTTTCTTTTAGTATAATGCTATTGTTAGGTTGCGGCTTCGGGAATGTTAATGATGAAAGCAACGCCTTACGACAATGTAGATGACTTAGGAGATAAAGAAGATGATGCTGGACCCTTAATCTCTGAGAATGTGATTGGAGTCGTCCATGATCATTTCATAACGTTTCATCTAGACATGGACATTGATGGACCGACGAATAATTCTTTGGTTAAAGTTCACCTAGAAAAGCAGAGAGTTCCAACAGGAAAATCGCCGAGGAAAAGTTACTTGAAGGTCAAGAAATATGTTGCCAAAACTGAGAAAGATGCTCAGATTAAATTGAGCCTCTATGATCCATATGAATTCCACATTGTAAACCCAAACCGAAAGTCTCGTGTAGGAAACCCGGCCGGTTATAGGATCATACCGGGTGGGAGTGCAGCGAGTCTGCTTGATCATGATGATCCTCCTCAAATTCGAGGTGCATTCACCAATAATCAGGTATTAAGTTTAAATCAATGTTTTTGATTTTTATTTGTAAATAAATATAAGATTCTGATTAGATAGAATCAAACTTAATGTGCCTAAATTGTTTGGTTTAACTGATGCAATTGGTTATCGGTTTAGATATGGGTGACTCGGTACAACCGATCAGAACAATATGCCGGCGGAGTTCTAATTTACCAAAGCCATGGTGATGACACACTACAAGTTTGGTCAGACCGGTACGAAACTTATTAATGCACCATACCAATTGAGTATAACCCTTTTTGGTTAATGGATTTATATTTGAAATATTTCTTTGATCTTTCTATTTTTTGTTGAAACAGAGACCGTTCGATCGAAAACAAGGACATAGTGTTGTGGTACACAATAGGATTCAATCACGTACCTTGTCAAGAAGATTACCCGGTTATGCCAACCGTTGCGGCTAGCTTTGAACTTAAACCGGCCAATTTCTTTGAGTCCAATCCGGTTCTCGGGGTCGCACCTTTCTTCGACACTGACTTACCGGTCTGTAGGCCGTTTGCTTCATCTTGATTGGTTTTGTATCACACGGAAGTAGAACAGTCCGATTTAGCCATACGCTTGTTGAAGTTTTAAAAAAATTAGAACATATTAACTAGGAGTTAAACACAAAATTTAATTATTTTTTAATATACGTAAAAATCTTAGAACAATATTTATTTATTAACGGAGGGAATACATTTTTTTGTCAAACTTTCTAAATTTGTATTTTTTTTTAATTTATATAACTCTTTGGTTGGTACGATTTTTCAAAGAAAATCCCATATTAGGGTGTGATGATATTATGATTGGCCTCACTGTCCTCTGGCACGACAATCTTTGTCTGAGCGTGGTTTACTCAAATTGGTAATAATCCCATTTCTGGAAGACATGAAAACAAAAGAAAGTCTACCATTCTTCGGCTAAATGTAAGTATCGATTTCTTTCCTATACTGTTACTCGGTTAATGAGATTCATTTAGCTAGATGCTCTTCTTTTTATCTCTTGGTGTGGACCCAATCATATCTAAATATTATAATAACGCAATTGACTGACATCATGACAAGCGCTATTTGTCGCAAATAATTTGAGTCATTTAATTTTAAGTTGGACGTTTTGTAACATTCATGCTCCAACTTGAGGAGTGTTGAGATATGACAAAGGAATGGCCACACAAAATGTAGTTCTTAAACATTTTATTCCATGCACATAGGTAAAAATTTAACTGTTAATGGCATATTGGCATATTGATATAAATGATCAACTTAGAACCGACCCAATTAGGGTGGTGAAACTGGTGCGATTAGAACCTATAGAATTGTTTCAATGTCACATATCTATTGGTTTTCTAATTATCATTTCTCTAACAGTGATTAAAATAGAAAAAGTTAAAAATTATTGTTATAGTATGTGACCTTTATTGATGGAAAAAAATGTATACGCAATATTTATTCACCCAAAAATTAAATTTTCTAATTTAGTGTGATTAGAACATGTAATGTAATGATTTGTATAAATATCGTCACACGAATTTAAATTTCTATAGTACTATACATGATATTAAAAAAAAAAAAAAAGAGTTTCTAGGGATTATGGAACTAGCAAAGAACCCGAAACAATCATATTTGGTTTCTAATTCCTTTTTGATAAACGTTTAAGGGAAATGCCATAAAATTTTGTTTACTTTCCTAAGACAATCAGAAAACTTACAAAGGGAACCTACACTATTGATATTTATCTCTTTATAGGTGAACCAAGAAGTGTGATGTACAAAGGATTCCCATCCGAACTGTTCATACCATACATGGATCCGGAGGAAGCATGGTACTACAAAACCTATGTGGATGCAGGTGAGCTTGGTTTATGACCCGCGGCCATGTCCCTCGTGCCCCTGAACCATTTCCCTCGAAATGCTTACTATATAGACGGTGTTTTCGCCTCTCCAGATGACAAATCAATAGTTCAACCTAATATGATATGCTTGTTTGAACGCTATGCAGGCGATATCAGCTGGAGACATTCTGAGATCCTTATCCCCAATGTTGATGTATGTCCTTTTCTTTTTATCACACTCGAGTATTAGGAACTAGGGGTGTTGAATGAGAGATAATTCCTAATTTTACGACTCAACAGATAAGAGAGCCAAGACCAAAAGTTTCATTGGTCGCTCGAATGGTAACTTCGGTTGGAAACTACGACTATATTTTTGATTGGGAATTTCAGACCGATGGATTGATTCGTGTTACGGTATGTCAAATATTTTTTTCTTGCGTTTGTATATGGATATAAATATTTGTCAAGTTTCCTTATAGTTTAATGCTATTGTTAGGTTGCAGCTTCGGGAATGTTAATGGTGAAAGGGACACCTTACAAAAATGTAGATGATCTAGGTGATAAAGAGGATGATGCTGGACCTTTGATCTCTGAGAATGTGATTGGAGTCGTCCATGACCATTTCATAACGTTTCACCTAGACGTGGACATTGATGGACCGACGAATAATTCTTTGGTTAAGGTTCATCTAGAGAAGCAAAGAGTGCCAAAGGGAAAATCGCCAAGGAAGAGATACTTGAAGGTCAAGAAATCTGTTGCCAAAACTGAGAAAGATGCACAGATCAAATTGAGCCTCTATGATCCATATGAATTCCACATTGTGAATCCGAACCGAAAGTCTCGATTAGGAAACCCGGCGGTTACAAGATCGTACCGGGTGGTAATGCAGCAAGTTTACTTGATCACGACGATCCTCCACAAATTCGAGGTGCATTCACCAATAATCAGGTATATAGTTTTATGCTATATATGTCTTTTATATACAAGATTCTAATTAGCTGAAATCTCTGTTTAGTACTTTTTGTCCGAAAACTCGGTTTAATAGATGCAATTGATTTCATTGGTTTAGATATGGGTAACTCAGTATAACCTGTCAGAACAATTTGCCGGAGGAGTTCTGATTTACCAAAGCCATGGTGATGACACATTACAAGTTTGGTCAGACCGGTATGAGCCTAATTTATGCACCATACCGTTTGAGTTGTACCATTTTTGTTAAAGGTTTTTGGTTTGACATGTTTATTTGATCTTATATGTTTTGTGGTGAAACAGGGACCGTTCGATTGAAAACAAGGATATAGTGTTGTGGTACACACTAGGGTTCCATCACATACCTTGCCAAGAAGATTATCTGGTTATGCCAACCGTTGCCGCGAACTTCGAGCTTAAACCGGCCAATTTCTTTGAATCCATTCCGATTCTTGGGGTTGCGCCTTTCTTCTACAAAGATTTACCAGTCTGTAAACCGTTTGCAGCTTGATCGGTTCTATCTCATGTAGAATTAGATAAGATCTAAATGTCCGGTTTAGCCATACACTTGTTGAAGTTTATTTACCTCTTTATGCAATGGTACCAAACTATCCTACACATAAAACAAGATAAGAACTGTTGGTTTTGTTTTATTGAATTAAAACAAGATCTTTGAATTCTAAAGCCGATTGTACAGCTCACAGTACTATAAAGATTGCTTTCTAAAGATTATCTTTAATTATGTAGGTGTTGTAGTTTTGTTGGATTGTTAAGCCGCTATTTAATAAAAACCAGTACGGCTGACAAAAAAAAAAAGGGCTATATAGTCTATAGACTATAGTTGAGTTCAGTTTACAAAAATAAGTAACTAATTATTTTACCAATATATGAACATGAGAAGATTGATTTTCATGTTTTCTACAGTATCATCTTTCATATATATAGGTTTCAACTGCCAGGATTACTTATAGTTTTACTTTTTTAGTATACAAAATTTAAAGCAGACAAAAATTAATAAAATAATTTTTTTTTAAAAGTAATTTTTGAGTTAGAAAATGTGCCATCTTCTTTTATGAAATTAATTTTGAACTTTTCTATATTTCGTATTTTGTAGTATATTATTTTTTGCTTTCTCTTAAATTTTCTATTACGTATTTCAGGAATGAAAAGTTGAGTGAACAAACAAAGAAATATTGTTAGAGAGGAAAAATAAAGAAATGTTAAATTAAAACAATTAAACTGAGATAAAAAAAAATGTTCAGTTATAATTTCGATTGTTAACTCTTTATCGCATTTTTTACCGTTATTTATTCATCGTGTTAAAGCTCAGGCTCGTGTGATTCAGCTTCAAGGAGATGTCTGGTTTAATGTTGACTTAAGATTAAATGAACTGGTATATTCCGGTTAAATCAAGATGGTTTACTGTTGTTTTAATCGGTGAGTTTATGATGAAGAATGTGTAAAGAGAAGCCTTTGATTGCGACAATCTTTCCTTCTTCTTTTTTCTGTGAGTATAAATACCCTGCATCACTTCATTATAGGTTAAGAGAAGAGTTAGATTTGAACGTTTGAGAGTTTGTTTTGAGTTGTTGCTCTTGTGTTCTTTGAGTTGTAATCTTTCATCTCTGATTAATATATTGCATCGATAGGTTGAATTGGGTTAACAAACTTCATGTGTCTTTTTCTTTTCATGCTCTGTTTTATTTATCTTTGTTCAAACTGAAACAACGTAAGACAGATGAAGAGTGTGAAGTGAGAGATTGTGTCTATTGAGGTGTTACACACATCGTAGTGGCGCACAATGTCACCAATCATTATAATTATAATTAACACTCACAATAAACAACAATCATAAGCAATACATGGTGTGATCTTCATTTTTCATATTTAGTAATTATTATTGATATAAAACAATGATTTGTGTCAGAATAGGTAGCTGGACGTTTGTATTCTTTCCTTAACCAATTATATTTGTTACAAACTAATGGAGTAGGAGAGGTCCATATCCACAAATTTCGATGGTGATCACTGGTCATCCAAAGCTAAAATGATCATATATCTTAGAAATGTCTTTAAACTTTTTGTTTTGTCGTCCAAAATACATATATATAATATATATATATATATATCACTTTTATAGTTTTTCATGACGAATAATTCTACAGACGAATTTATATATAATAGATAGTTCTATCCGCATCACAAAAATTAATGATAAACAGGTTTTTTTTTTTTAACATCTGAACGATTTTATTAAACTGTATAAGATTCATACAAATATTTAACCAACCATAATGGTGGTGTTGCATACATCATAAATAAAGAATCGATCTCAAAGGCTTTTTTGGCTAATATGAGTTACTGATGCCTCTGGTAGCTTCCTGGTCCATTCTCGGATGTCAAGCAATATATTCCCCAGTTCTACATGATATCCTCCTATATTGATGAGATTTGTGAGTTCTAAATTATCTCCTTCAATATATATATATATATATATATATCTCCAACCTTGGATCCATAGTGCTTGTAATGATAAACAGTTTTTATCTACGGATGTTTGTAATGGAAATTTTTATTTTTGGTCAATGGGACCAGACAAACAATTCTATACCGGCACCACAACAGAGATCTTCGATAAGTTTACCTCCATTAAACCTACTATAATTTACAAGTTTTGGAAATCAAACTTGGTACTTTTAAGTTACCTTTGGTCAATCACTAGAGCATAAGCGTTCCATAACTAGTCCAGTTAAATTGAATTTAAGCGCAGGTGCCTATCGAAATGAGGTAATTAATTTTCGGATCTTCAAAGTCTATATTATTTAGTTAATTAACCAGTTTAGGAGTTCAGGTTTTGATTAGATTAGTCTTTTCTTTCGTCTAAAGGAAGGAAAGCCTCTTGTTCTTGATGTTGTGAGAAGAGCAGAGCAACAGTTAGCGAACAATCTGTAAGTTAAAATAGTTATTAGGAGCGACTGGTTGAGATCTAGAGTGCCGCTTCTGCTTAGATCCCCACAGACTCTAAAACTCTTTATTTTTTCCCTATTGTATGACATTACTTCGTATTTACCCCTAAATTATTTTCATCTGCCCAATTCCACATGCGTTTATAAAAATCCAAATCGGGTTTAATCGAAACAGTGATTGGTTTTGAACCAAATAACTCAACCCAAAACCCTGATTTAAACCAATAAACCTAATTTGATTTAAACCATTCAACCAAAATCGAATTGGGGGTTTGATGTATCTATCTTCTTCGCGACAAAGAGAAGGTGCAGAGATTCGATTTTTGATTTTTGATTTTTGAGCACTGGTTCTTCATCTTCATCTCGTTTCGATTTTTGTGTTCTTGCCATTAGTTGATATTATCTGCAGCTGCGTGTGTTTTAAGGGAATACGTTGAGTTCTCTAAGAATCCATATGAAACTGTGGAGGCGCTTCTGCAACCACGTACTCACATGCTCTGCAGATCCTTCAATTGTCTCTGCGATTGTTCCTGGCCCAGGAACTCACTTCTTCATCCTTGGCTCATGAGTCTAGTTCTGGCTCTTCACCAATGGATGCACATATGAATCTATAATGAATCTATAATGAATCTGATGAATGTGATTGAGCACTTGGTATAATGAATTTGTTTGAGAACTTGTTAGATTTGCTGTGCTTTTATTATGTAATTTGATGGAATCGCTTGTTAAAACAATTTGATTTTGGGTTGAGAAGACGGAGCATTTGATACAATGTATAAGTCTGAGCATTTGATACAATGTATACGTCTGAGCATTTGATTCAATGTATAAGTCTGAAGCATTTGAAAAAATAGAGAGAATAATGATATAACACAAAACATAAGCCTAAGAATAACATTCACTGTTTGCCAAAAACCAACACAAACATTCATTGTTTGGTACCCAAAAGAAACAGATCCGAGATTTTGGTACCCAAAAACAACAACAGACCCAAATTTCATTGTTTGAACATAATAACATGTGACAACATAAACCTGAAGTCAGTTCTTACCTAACCTTAACTAAAAACTTTCACTCGGGCATTTGAGAAAGTTGAGTTAGTGAAATCGTATCAGGTCCTCCAGTTGAACCAAAAGTTTGAACTTGACATTGAGAAGAGCTTGTTTCCTAAAAAGCAGAAGGAATAGATTAAAAATGAGAGATTTAATAACAATAAACCAGAACCATAACTAAGACTAAATAGAGAAATTGATACCTCTAATGTGTCTTGAAAATTCCTTGGCTTTTCTTTGGATGTACCTTACAACCAAGGTAATTGTGACCTTCTTGACCACAGTTCGAACAGTGGATAATGAGGCCAGTCCTAGCCAATTTTTGAACCTGTTTGGCTTTCTTCTTTGGTGACTCATGCTTACCTTTAATTCTCTTTTTAATCTTCTTTGATTTCTTCTTTCTTCCCGGCAATTCAGGTTCTGGAGTCTCTACTACCAGGCGATCACTTCTCTTCATCCAGAATCGTGGTCCTCTAACAGGTTCCATGTTGGTCTGATAATTCATTTCCCACATATATTTGGAGAACCATGGAGAAACAAAGCCATCAACTTCAAAACCTGCATTTATAATAGCTGATTCTCATCAACAAAATCAGCAACATCTTCTTCAATTTCACACTCATATCGCCCAATCATTTCCTCATCTTCATCTACTTTCTCTGTCTTTTCTTTTTCTTCTTCTCCATTGTTCTCTTCTTCTGCTTCACGATTTAAACCAGTTCCATCATACTCATCCTCGATGTTATCCCTGAAAAAACAAACATTAAGGATTCGAGTTTGCTAAAACAAACACTAGGTAAAGATGAGACTATCTTACCTCAGAACAATTGCTTCTTCATCCATCGCTAGGTCTCCATCTGAAGCTGTATGCGGTTGCTCTGTCTCCATCGTGATGTCTCTCTTTCACTGCGAAACTCTCTGCGATTTCTCCAATCGAAGTCTCTCTCTCGAGATTTCTCTATATCTAAAAGTAGCAAAATCAACCGAAGATAAGGTTTACGCGGGAGAGACGACATGTCAAAGCAAAATGCACACTGACCTTGAGCTTCTTCAGCTTTAGAAGCGTCTCCGAACCTCCAATCCAACCCAATTTTAGCTTTAATCTATCTCGATCTCTTTTTCCATCTCTCAATCTCGCTCTGCAAACTTCTCAGAAACTCTCACTGCGATCTCTCATTCTCTCTCAATCTCTCGATCCCTCTCTCTCTCTCTCTGTGTCGCGAAAGAGAAGCAACACCCAGCTTAATCTATTCGATCACTCTTTCTATCTCTCAATCACGATCTGCAATCTTCTCAGAAACTCTCACTGCGATCTCTCAATCTCTCGATCTCTCTCTCTTTCTCTGTGTTGCGACTATGGATGCAACACCCAATTTAATCTATCTTTCGATCTCTCAATCTTTCAATCTTTCAATCTTTCAATCTCTCTGTCGAAGAACAAATTGAGACACAAACCCTAAATCTCCAAATCGATTTGGGTATAAGGTGTACAATCAATTTTGAGATTTTTGGTTTAAATCGGTTTAAATTGATTGAAATCTGATTTAATTGGGTCAATTGGATTTAAATCAGGTTTAGGACCAGTTTAATTAAATTGAATCCGGAATTTTTGAATAAACGCGATTTTTTGAAACTAATCGCTATTTATTGAAATTGATCATACTTGGGATTTTTGGGTGGAATTGGACAGATAAAAATAATTTAGGAATAAATACGAAACAATGTCATATTATGAGAGGAAAATAAAGAGTTTTAGAATCTGTGGGGATCTAAATAGAAACGGTATTCTAGAGGAGGCATCAAGCAGTCGTCTCTAGTTATTAGTAAAGAACCTCGTTGTTTCAAACGCATTTTCTGTGTATACGAGAACGAAATTCATATTTTAAAAAATGTTAGATATTTTTTCAGATTTTTCAATCAAATATTCCCGTTTGCGTTTTTCAGTTAAGTTGACAATTATTAAATGAGACTTATTTTGAGAAAAAAGATATAGTAAATGTAAACATAAAGGTAAACAAACAATTAAAGTCTACTGTAATTTTTGCTGATTACGTTTTATTTTCGTGTTGGTTAATTGTTAGTCTATGATTTTTCTGTTTTATCGTAAGGTCTCAGGACAAGGAATATCTTCCCCTAAATGGACTTCCTGATTTTAATGAATTAAGTGCCAAGCTCATCTTATGATGATAGGTAAAAATTTCACTGCTATCCTAATTTTCTCTCATCTTTTTTTTTAAATATTATTTTATGTATTTTTATTCTATGATGACTAATTTAAAATTGATGATATTTTTATTTGTAGCTGCTGAAATTAGTTGTATAGTATTTTCTATATTCTAATTTATATTCTTTTTCATTCTACTATATTTTGTTCTTATGGAGTCCTGCATTGAAAGAGAATAGAGTTGTTACAATCCACTGTTTGTCTGTACTGGTTATTTGAGAGTTGGAGCTGAGGGCCAACTGCTACTTATTTTGAGCCCTCTCTATTTTATCCCACCTATTCATGGAGCATCAATTGTTACCACAATTCTTAAAAACAGGTCATTGTTATATATAGTATATGTGTTAGAATTTCACATTGGTTATATAAAAGGAATAACATTAATATATAAGAGATATGGATCAATCCATTCATTGCTAATTGGTTTTGAGTTAGAAGTCCATAAACTTTAACATGGTAGCATAGCCTCGTTTGTGCATCCAAGTAGGGTAGTTCAAGAAAGTCTTATTACGGGTTCTAAAGTGGGATTCAGTTCAAAATTGACTGATAGCCATCATCTCGAAAGAATATATTAGAATCTCACATCAATTATATAAAAGGATTAGCACTATTATATAAAAGATATTAACCAATCCACTTATTCTCAATTGGTTTTGAGTTGAAAACTCATATAACTTAACAATATAGAAGAGTACGTAGAATAATTATTGTTATTCCGAAATGCCATATCAATGAATTCATTATATAGATTTTGATTATGCTCAAAGTTTCTCTGTACAAATATTGGTAGTGATATGTACAAAGACTGGACCATTAAGCTGAAAGGAATGGCTGACCGCATAATTAGCATGCGTCAACTGTTATATGAAGCTATACAAGCTACGGGTTTGGTCAAATGACTTTTGTTTTTCTTCACTTTTATTCGTTAATCTTATCTCATTAACTCTTAAGTTTTTCTCAGGCACACCTGGTGATTGGAGTCACATTATTAAACATATTGGGATGCTTACTTTTACCAGATTGAATGAGGACCAAGCTCGCTTTATGGCCAAAGAATATCACATTTACATGACTTATGATGGGTAAGAGAAATATAAATATCACATTTACATGACTTATGATGGGTAAGAGAAATATTTCTTCTTTTCAAATGTTCATATTATTAAGAGGATTATCATATTTAGAAAAAAGAAAAAGAAAAAAAGAGAGGATTATTTCGAAAAACGGCAAAAGCATAAATTGCATTTGACATATGAACGGAATATAAATGAATTTTGTCATTTTACTTGTTCCTTTGCATATGAACGGAATAAATTGTTTTTCATATTTTCAAAGAAAGATATTCTTTTTATATTTACACTCTCATTTTAAATGCTTGGAGAAAAGTCTAGATGATAATTTCTGCTTTATTCTACCAGTCTCGAAAAAATGACCACTATTTTCGCTTCTTAATTTCAATTTATTTAATTGTCTATATATTTTCGATGAAAAACTTAGCTTCAAAATGAGAAATGTGTATTGCAGGAGGATATGCATGGAAAGTCTAAGTTCAAAGACGGTGCCTCAACTCGCTGATGCTACACATGCTGCAGTTACACGCATCGCCTAGCTAGTGATTCTGATCTTTGTTGTTTGACGAACACAATAAAGAAACATCGTTCTTGGTACATTTCATAAGAGAACAAAGAAGCATGTTATGGATGAACTTTTTTTTCCTTATTGATTGTTAAACCAATCAAAATGAGGATTGTTACCTGTTAAACAAACAATGTTTCTTGCATTTGTTTTCATTGTCAATTCGTATAATAAATATTACACATCAAATAAATCCGGTCACAGTAGATGAATTAAATCCAATAGAGTAGAATTACATACAACAAACCCATTTTGTAAAACTCAGAAATCCATACTCGAATCAATACAAACTGTCAAACAGATAAACAAACGATAGTTCCGGTTTAGACTGGTAAATAAAACGAACATTGGATCCAATGATGAATTTATGATAATACATCACACGTGAACAAAAAAAACTTTTATTTGTAACCTCAATAAGTTAAATCAAAAAAGAAAAGCGAACAATCTCGCGAATTATTGAGCTAGTAATAAACCGGGTTAACAATCAGAAAACGGGTAAATCCGGTTAATGATTTCAGAAGAAGATGGCTGAGACCAAAGACAATATCACGGTGGTGATTCCATAACCGGCGAGCTTATTCCCAGCTCCGGCGTCTTTTCCTGTTTTTCCTGCTAGAAATTAGAAAAAATATGAGAAAAGTCACAAGCATACAAAAAAAAATCTGACATTTTTTTATTTTTAGTGACTTTGTCCGAAATATTTAAGTCAATAGTGGAGACAAAAAAAAACTACAAGAGCTGGCATTCACACTCAGTTTTGTCTTTATTGAAGAAAAACAAAAACAGAGAAACCTAGTAAAATTAATACACCAATATAATAGATCCTAGATAGTTGAATAGTTGACTTGACTAAAAACATAAAACATTGGATTACTAAACTCCGACTAATCAATCGAATAATTCAATTAATACTCAATCAATCGAATAATTCAATTAGAAATTATTCGAAAAAAGTAAATGTAAGGAGTAGGTGAAGTGTTTGGTTCATACCTGGAGGAGGTAAAGAAGCTTTTGGCGATGGACTTCCAGAAGCTGAAAATTAAACAAAACATGATTTATAATAACGAATATCAAAATTGTAGAAAATCTCAGATTCATAATCTCAACGAGAAAGATCTACGAAAAAAGTTATTTTTGATAAAGATCTACGAAAATTAAACAAAACATGTTTTTTTTTGTTTTTCTGTTCTTCAAATGCAATGTTTTTTTTTTTTGTCAAACCTTCAAATGTAATGTATTATCATCAATTTTAATCCTTCAAAAAAAATCTAAAAACTGTTAGCAGTTGCCAATTTATACTAATCACATTCATAATCCATAGATCCATACAAAAACATCAAATTCGAAGTCTCTAATTTGAAAAAAAAATCAAAGATCTGAGAAAAATGAATTAGCTTACCGGAACAAGCAGAGAGATCAGTGGTGACGTTACATCGAGTGCTGAGACCAAGAGCTTCAGCAGTAGTGACGTTAAACTGAGAAAGCAAACCAGGAGTTGTGTAGATGGTGCAGAGACACTTAAGTTCCTTCTCGACCGCTTCTTTGATCGAACTGCAACAACCTACCGATGGCTTCGTTGTCGTTTTCAGGTCGTTGGCACAAGGGACTAACTTGCTCACGCACGAGGTCTGTGCTTTCACCGCCGGCATCGAAATCAAAGCCATCATTGTCATCGCCGCCGTAAAGATTATCATCATCGCCGTCGTCATTTCTTCTTTGCCTTTCTCTTGAGTTTTTTTTTTTTTTTTTTCTTTTTCTTTTTTTGGGTTACTTGTGGCTTTTGGTTTGGTTATAAATATTAGAAACTTACTCAAGGCAACCTTTGGTATTTTACTTTTCTTTTTTTCCACATTATTTAATTAATATTATGTATCTTCTTTTTTCTTGAGAATGTTATTTCTCAAATACTTCAACGATAAGATTGAATATTTTCTAGGTAATGTTATAAATTTCATTGAAAATGATGGTTTGTATTAGTTGTCATTTGATTTAGTACTAATTGTCTAGATTCTAGGATGAGTCGATCACGTTTTGTTTCATTTATTTTCTCTTGCCAACTTTTTTTTCCCCTGTAAAATTCAATCTATAGCCTATGCTCGTATACCGTCTACGACCAAATATTTTATAGGAAATTAAATTGTGTAGACTTATAAGTTATAAATGTAGCCTGCGGTGATCATTTTCATATTGAAATATATTATAGAATTAAAATTATGTTTAAATAAAAAATATTATATTGAAAAATACATTGGAATGTACAAGATTTTAAAAAGTGAAAACCTTAAAAGTTGGTTAAAATCTAGATTAGTTTTTAGAAAAACTCAAAACTAATTTTGTGACAGTTAGATTTTATTTTACAAATTAGTATATGGTATTTTTTTCTAATTTCAAATCAATATAGTAAGTTTGATGGGAAAAAGTATTTTCTTCATTTTATAAAGCTAGATTATCTAGCCTAGATATTTAAAGTTGACATTCATGTTAAGAAGTTTTTAACAAATCTTTATATGTACATTTATTCTGTAGTTAAGTTTTTCTAAATTTACCATTATGAATACGAAAAATTGAGAAAAATCCAAAAATGTAATATTTACGTTTAGAAAAAATACCATAAAAAACAAAATTTTGTATTTTTCAACTTAAATCTCTAAACTTTTAGTTTCTAACTAAAATATTTTTCTAAAACAAATTTTCAAGTTATCAAATGGCATGCACGAATAAAGGATAACTAACAGTCAACACAGACTTATTAATCTAACACCGTTAACTATTAATTAATTAAATGATTTTTCTTTACTCTCAACATAATTTTATTTATTTAATATTCATTAAAATACAAGAAAATGGAATCTTACGAAGATGACAAAATGAGTTATTAGGGAATTTTTATATCATATTATATTTTATTTTTAGTTAAGAATAAATGAATAATTTTTAATGAATTAATTGTTAATGGAATTAAGATAGAGTTTTTCTGTTGACCGTTAGTCAATCCTCGCTCATGCCCACATCAGATCATTTAAACTTTTATTATAGAAAAGTCGTTTAATTGGGAATTTGAATTGAAAACTTAAAAAATGGATGTTTTAAATGAAATGTAAAACTTTGGAGATTTTTTAGGTATTTCCCCTTGCATTATTTTCAGAAGTTGATGTTTATAGGTTCATGCACAAACCCAACCAAACCGGTTAATATCCATACGGGCCATATAAATGCCATATAAGGTTTGGGTTAATTGGGCCTTTACATTAAATTGAAAAACTGACCTCCTTTCTATTGTCACGTGGATGATACAAAATCGTCAGATCAAAAACCTTTCAACGGTTGAGATCTAATCAAACGTCTCTAAGAACTCGTAAATTCAACGGTCACAAATAGTCCCGCCATTAAAACAGATAAGAGATAACGTCGCTAACAAAAACAGAACTCACTCAAAAAAAAAAAAAAAAAAAAATCGAATGGCTACACTTTCGATTGGAATCGCCGCCGCGACCACCGTCCGTACAATTCCGAAATTTAGTACACGGAGGAGCAAAATCTCCTGCGAATGGGTAAAAATTTGATCAGAATCCCAAGTTTTGTTTTTTCTTGATTAATTTCATGAAATTGATTCTTGTTTGATTGATTCGAAGGAAGGATCCGAAAGGTTTGCTAGGTCCGGCTCAAACTGGTCATATCGCTCGTCTTGAGTTTAAACGTCGGCTAGAGAGAGATTCAGAAGCAAGAGAAGCTTTTCAGAAGCAACTTCGTGAGGAGAAAGAGCGTCGTGAAGCTCTTAGACAAGTTAAAAGTCTTCTATTTTTTTGTTGCAATTATACTGATTTGGTTTTGATTGTTGGCTGAATTTTTTTTTATTTTTTTTGGTTTTGTTAGGCTAGAGTTGTGCCAGATACTTCGGCAGAGCTGATTGAGTACTTTCTTGATACTGAAGCTCAGGAGATTGAGTTTGAGATAGCTAGGCTTAGAGGAAGGTTAGTGAATTTGAATGTTGCACACCATGTGTTTGATGAATTGTCTCTGTGAAGATGTTTTGGTTGCTTTAGTTTCTTAAGTGAATCCGTTTTCGTCGAAATGTTGAATCTTAGGTGATCAAATAGCATTTGGATAAATAAAATGGTTGAACTTGAATGTTGCGTGCTCGTTGAATTGCCTCTTTAAAGATGTTTTGGTGCTTTACTTTCTTAAGTGAATCCGTTTTCGTCGAAATATTGAAACTTAGGTAATCAAATTGCATTTGGATGAACAAATGGTTGAACTTGAATGTAACGTGTTCGTTGAATTGCCTCTTTAAAGATGTTTTGGTGCTTTACTTTCTTAAGTGAATCCGTTTTCGTTGAAATGTTGAAACTTGCGTGATAAAATAGCATTTGGATGAATAAATTGTTCTTTTTCTATGTTGCGTGTTCGATAAATTGCCCCTCTGAAGATATTTTGGTGCTTGACGTATTCAAATGAATCCATTTTCGGCTGAATATGAATACTTGGGTAATAAGTTTTGTGATTTGAGATGTCACTAGAGTGTAGTATATGTTGTACGGTTCATTAGAAGACAGATTGAGTTTGTGGTTAATCTAGCTCATGATTACTGTAATTTTACAGGTTAAATGACGAATTCTTTGGGCAGATTCGACTTGAAATTGGGCAAATTCGGTTTGCTGTTACAAAGACTGCGGTACAACTTTCTTCGAACAACATTTAATCCATTCAAAAATCGACTACTGAACTATCTTTCTTTGTTGCAAAATCATTCAGGAAGCTGAAGACAGATTGATTGAGCTTGAATCACTTCAAAAAGCTTTAGAAGAAGGAATAGGTTTGCGCCGTCTTTTGCTTCCTAATTAACTGATTCATTGACAAATTTTACAGGTTTTGATTACTTCTCATGTTATGTTGCTTTGCAGAGGCCTATGACAAAATGCAAAATGAGCTTATGACGGCTTCAAATAGCTTAACCAAGATCTTAACCTCAACCGATATTAAAGCGACAGTATGTGACCTTAACCATAAAAACCTATAAGCATTATGATGCTTCATGAGATGATCTTGAGGCATTGCTTTGATTCTTGTTTTTATACAGTTGTTGGATATGGTGGAGAGAAACGAAATCAACAGAGCTTTGTTGACACTTCTTGACGAAAACATAGCTAATGCATACAGAGGAAACCAGGTTAGACCCGGTTTATTGTTGAATTGAATTGGTACCCAAAATCGAACCGAATTTCATAATAACATGAATGGTAGATGAGTGTTTATATTAGATTAACCGAACATACCCGAATCTTGTGCAATTGAAGCGAATAAACTAAACCAATAAATTAATATTTATAATTAAAAATGTTAGAACAATACGTTTAAATAAAATAAAAGTATGTAGTATGAATTAAACTTAAATATGTATTTTGATTTTATTAAAAATAATTCAAAACCTAACTAGAACCGGACCAAAAATTTTCAAAACAAACCAAACTAAAAAAATTTGGTTCTAGTTCAGAAACGTATTGCCAAAACCTGAAAAAACAAATGTTGAACCCTAAAATTAACTTAGGATCTTTATTTCTAAAAGTTTTTTTTGTTCCTTTCGCAGAAAGAAGCAGGAGATTACATGGAGAAGGTACGTGCTTCGGTTCTTAAGTACTTGACGGTGTAATGATCATACGAGTCTAGATCTTTGAAAGATTTCTCAAGCTTTTGAATGTTTTGTCTTATCGGGTAAAATGTATTTATATGTTTTTGTTGAGTAGAATGGTTTTTCTTTTCTCGAATGATGTTTATCTCAATAGGGTCATTTCAGATCTCCAAGTCATAGTAAGTTTAATAAAAAAAACATGAAAAATACTTTGATAAACTCAGTTTTGCTATAGTGATATATGTGAATGTGACTCTCTAGTCTCTATAATGCAAGAAAAGTTAGAAAACAAAAAAAAAATAAAGGACCAAACTGGAAGGATATAAAAATATTTTTAAAATTTTCATATTTCAACCATTTCTTTTCAACTCACATTTTAACCGTTTTCACGTCTGAGTATCAAACTTACAAAAGTATAAAAATATTTTAAATATCTTCAAATTTTCATATTTCACCAATTTCTTTTCAACTCACATTTTAGTTGTTTTCACATCTAAGTCTCGAGCTATCTACTTTTGTAGGCTCTTTTGTTTCATTCATTGTACATGTCTGTTTATAATGGAATCATCACGTTCACTGTACCGACTAACGACGAAATCTCTTTGTATTCGTAATAAATGAAATGAACCAATCCGTACATAGTTATAGAAAAGAAAATACAGTACATGAATGGGAACCTACAAAGGGAACAATAACTAAAGAACATTTATGAAATTGAAAACTATTGGTTCCAACTTCCGAGTATGGCCCTTCATTATCATCTTTGGTTTTTTATTTATTTTCCACTGTGACATAGTTATCCTAATTATTATCTTCACATGCACATGTTTTTCTTTGATATCTTTTGGGGTATACAGAGTAAAGAAGACTAGTAATTTAGTCTTCTTGTGGCTACCGACGTACGGTGTTTATTGTTCTTATAACCGTAGATTGATATGAAACTGATATAGATGAGTTTCAGGGGTTCAACAATGTATGACACGTATTTGTGATGATTTGGAAGTTTTTTTTTTTTATGGTTAAAGAATGATTTAGAAGATTTTTGTTTCACTTTTTATATTAGTTAGGTATTAAACGATGTTTCATGTAAAAAGTACGAAACAAAAAATTATGTAGTTTTTTTTTACTCTATGATTTTAGCTAAACCATCTTATAAGTGGAAAAAACAGTATGAGTAAAATAATTTTTATTTATAAAATAGATATCAGATAAAAATATTTATTTTATATTCATATAACTAACATCTACAAATATACAATAAAAATATAAATAACAGTTTCTACAGTTACCGTATTTAATTTATAAAGTTGTAAAAATATTTGTTATGGTCAAGGAATTGTTATTTCCATTATGATCTGGATAAGCATCTCAAATAAACACAATAATGCATTGGGGAAAAAGAAAAGGTAAACTACTTAAATACTACAAAAGTTACAATTGCAATAATTTAAAAAGCAAACTTTAAACTATTGCAAATTTCACTTATGGGCATGGGGATATGTGTTGATCGATGATGACTCATCTTGAAACTATAATCTGCGCAATAACACATGTAAATACTTTTTTAAAGTAATACTATGTGGAGCTAGATTGCGTAAGTGGTATTTTAACCAAAGTGAGTTAGATATCCATCAATCGATTTTTTCATTTATATATATATTTGCAAAAAAGTCTATACTTTGACCTAAATTAAAACCTATATAAGCATCACCCTCTTATACACATTCTCTTCACTTCACAAAAAAATAAAATAAACAAACGCTAGGAAAAAATAAAAACATCATGGAGCTTAAAAATACAATCTTTCTAGTTCTACTCATATCAACAACCATTCTCCAAATTTCATCAGCAACCCCAAACCGGTCAGAACTCAACCGGTTCATTGAGTCATCATGCCAAATCACACGATATCCATTAGTATGTGTGCATACACTCTCCCCTTACGCCACGAAGATCCGCCACAACAACGACCAAGATCTCGTCCAGACCGCTCTCACCATCAGCTTAGCTCGAGCCAAATCTGTTTCTATCTTCGTCGCCAGACTATCCAAAGAGTACGTTCTTCCCTAACATTTTTTGTGAAACCATACCGATAAAATCGCACATTGAAAATTTGAAGGGACCATCACTAGTATATAAGAGATATATGTTAATTCAAGCAATTAATTTTGCGTTTGAAACTCATTAACCTTAACCGTAGTTTTGGATAGATATAAGAGTTTGCAAAATGTGTTTTCTAACATAATATTTGTGATTAATAACCGATTAATTTCATCATATAAGCTGCATAACGTTATATTTATTTATGAACGTTTTTTTTTCTTATGTCAACTTTTTTATACATAGGACACCAAGATTTAAACGTACAGAATATTTAGCAATCAAAGATTGCATCGAAGTGCTAGGCAATAGCGTGGACCGGTTAGCCCAATCGGTTAAAGAACTGGGTCGAGCTGGCCATGCTGTGGCTAGTGATGACTTCACCTGGAAGATGAGTAACGTTCAGACATGGGTTAGTGCTGCTTTGACGGACGAGACAACGTGTCTAGATGGATTCTCAGAGCGAGCCATGGGAGGCAAAGTGAAGAGGCTGATCCGGTATAGAGTGGTTCACGTGGCTCAGGTTACTAGCAATGCTCTTGCTTTGGTTAATCAGTTTGCAGAGAAACGAAGTGTGAAGCTTCCATAAATTCTTAGTAACTAATGAAAATTTTGGCTTGTTTGTGTAAGCTTGAATCTGAACTTCAAGGTCGTGTAAATTGTTATCTTTTTTTTTTTGTCGGTCGGAAAGAAAACTATAAAGATAAATATTGTATTACAATTTTTGTTGTGTTCTGTATAATATTGTATTTTAAGATAAAATATATAGATGTACCTTTTTTTTTTTGTAAATTTTAGATATACTTCATATTGGCATATATTCTAGCTTCAAAGTAAAGATATCGTTGAACCGTATTAAATGCAGTATTCAGATTCAAACTTAAGCTCTATATTTTTCAATTATAGTTTGCTACTTGTAAACATTGGTAGGGGTGTAGTTTAAATGAGTCCACTCCTTCTAACTTTTGTTATAGCACATAGTTTGTAGTTTAAAATTAACATATATATTTAATTGTATTTCATTGTTCCTCGTTTAATTGCTATATAGTTTAGATTTTTGTTCTTATGTAACAAATTAACGGAAATAATAAACATAAACAGGGGAGACAAGATTCGTCCAGAGAATAAAGTCTTGATTTGTTTCTAGTGATATAGGAATCAGGACAAAATGAACGTGTTTGGTACATAAATAATTGAAAAACAACCTAGTTATCATTCAATAATGCTGAAATTGAATAATTCTGAGTTAACTATTTGATAAATTAAAGCCAATGATACACATCTTAACACTAACAGCTGTATAATTGACCACATGAACTGTAATATATGATGACACAGAGTTGAGATATTCACTCAACATTTTTTATTCTAAAATGGATATTGATTCGACAATATTTGTAGACAGTTCTCTTTCGTTTTAGATTTCGTTTTTGTTTTTATTTTACATCAAAAAATCTCCATATTTTATTAAATTACATGCACTGCAATCACTCAAGATCGTTTGTTACTTCGACATCAAAAAACAAATACAAAACAAAGTTAGCTAGCTCTTTCCATAGATAACTTACATGTGCTGACGCTACTGGTTTTAGAGTCTAGAATGGAAGCTTCTTCCAGTGAAAAAGAGTATCTTAAAGAAGTTATAAAGTCTATCTCCTAAGATCAATGCAATGCATATAAACACCTTGTAGCCATTTAAGCCACTATGCATATTAGCACCAATGAAAATAAAGACGAATCAAACTACACAGAGCATGGTCTAAGGCACTAAGTCATATACACCGATAAATATAGATAGAGATAAAGACGGGTGAATCAGCAGAGCTTGGTGTCGAAGTTGAGAGAAATGCCCATGCTGAACAGCTCCTGACACAGAAGCTTGGCTCCATAAGGAACATAAACCCTAACCACATGGTCCGCAGATTCACAGACCCTACAGTATGGCCCTCTGATCTTTCTTCCACTGCTTGGCGTCCTCTCGATCACATTCGAATATGTCTTGCATTTTCTGCAGATGTGCATCTGCGAAGAGTCACTTAGAGTGAAGAGACGCTCGTGCAGATTGGCAGAGGCACCGTGAGCTATAAGGCAGTCTCGCTCCATCTCTCCAAACTTTATCCCGCCAAACCTCTTTCTGTCTGCCACTGGCTGGCGTGTGAGCGGGTGGACTGGTCCGGTGTTCCTGAACTTGACTTTGTCCTCTGACATGTGGACAGTCGCTGGTAGAAAGTTGGTCCCATGAATATGAGAGAACGCATCATCTCACCCGATCTACCGTTGTAGACCCTTTCGTTTCCCCATCTTGAAAAGCCAGCCCTAACAACAAATATGAACAAATCAGTTATAACGTTAAGACTTGTAATGTTTCATCCTTTTTCAATATTCTGTTTTGTGTTAAAACCAAATGACAGTGTGAAGAAAGTACCTGTGAAGCTGCTCAGTGATTTCATCGACATCTGGAGTGGAGAAAGGAGTGGCATGACGAGTCAATTTGGTGTAAGCATCAGAGCTGCCCTCCTTCTTTTGGATAGGACAAGCTATTCCTTTGGAGAGAGCAGCCTCCAAGAGTTGGCCCGGTGTTTGCCTAGAAGGGAAAGCATGCGGGTTTATCACAATATCAGGAACTATGCCTTGGATGGTGAAAGGAAAATTCTCTTGTTCCTCTAAATAGCCTAAGACACCCTTCTGGCCATGCATACTACAAAACTTATCTCCAAGGCATGGAGAACGAACCTGCAAAATATAAAAGCCAATCAATGTAAAAGCAATCAGTGGAACATTAAATTCATCATAGGAATGCATTCTTTGAAAGACAGTTCGATTCAGTATAATCTGGAACTTACCTGTCTCAGAGAAACAGCAGCAAAATTCTTCCCATCATCATTAGATGATAATACCACTTTTTGCACAATCCCTCTCTCTGTGTGCTTGAGTTTTACACTGTGATCAGCCCCAGACTCAGTACATCTGCCAATGACAATATCGCCACTATGCATATTAGCACCAATGAAAGGAAACCCATCATCATCAAGGCTGTCTACTCTGCCAATTTTGCTGTGTGTCTTTCCAAACTGAACAAGCTCATCCATCTTCTTCCTCTTCTCAGAGTCTTTGCTATCAACCTCTGCTTTGTAGCTCCTTATTTGCTCGGAACGGAACATACCACGTTCCAATGAAGCCTTGTTCATCACAATGGAATCCTCTTGGTTGTACCCAAGATGAACATTCACAGCAAAAATTGCGTTCTGGCCATTGAACAGCACTTCTTTTTGAAGACATTCCGACGCCAATGTCTTGAAAAGTGGCTTCTGGGGATAGAACAGCTGTTGGGACAGCGTATCACAGTGGATGTTAGGGTTCGTTGAGGAAAACCCAATGGCTTGTTGGCAATGCTTCTGGGACTGGTAGAGAACTCTCCTCCCATGATCGTGATTTGCAAATGGGACAATTGCACAGCTCACACCCAACAGGAAGGACATGTCCAATTCACAATGTGTGTAATTCTTTGGTTCCTTCAGAAGCTGTTTGATTCCCCATGCTGGTTACAATCTTCTTCTTCCTCAATCCCGATCAGCTCGAGAATTCCTTGGTCAAGTAGACGCTCGAAAGGGTAATGTGTTGGTTTGTCTTGCTTCAACTTGTGAAGATTTTCCACAACCAAGAGAGGTCGGAGTAGTCTACCAGCGTCAGTGAAAATCCTCACCTCATTGTCATCTTTATCTCGTTTGATTTCCATCTGCAAAGAAAATTGTGATACATATAAAAATGATATACGACATAAACACATGTGAGAAGCAGAAAAATCCAAGGCAAAATACCAAGCAGCACAAGAATATCGAAATAATGCAGGACATTTACCGAAATTGAAGATACCTGACGAGGTAATTCACATTTGCCTGCTTTTTAACTCCGCAACAAAGGATTCAGAATCTGGACATAGCCCAACCCAGTCTCCATTGAGAAGAACTTTATGTTTACCACACAGTGGTGTGCTGGAATCGTCCACCAGCTCTTCCATTCCACAATCATAGAGCCTTTCCACCACTGGCTCCAAAATTTGAGTGCTAACAAGTCCAAGGAGAGACATGTTCTTCACAAGACCACAGTTTTCACCATCTGGAGTAGACAAAAAGCATACTCTGCCCCAGTGAGAGGGATGCCTGTGGCCAACATTACAAACAATGCAGTCATAGTTTAGTTTCCAAACACAATAATTGTCTAACTGCTCACATGAAGAAGTGACAAAAATGAATAATATCAATGTCTCATCAGGAAAAAATCACCAGATATAATTACTTTATGGCAGTATCATCTATGCAAAATCAGTAAAATTTGGGTTAAACACAGGTGGGACTCTGCAGGAAACAGAGGTCACCATCATATACTAAATGAAATAAGTTAGTACAACATCTGTAAAACAGGCTGAAGACATAACATGTAAAATTTAAGTAAATGCAGACCATACAGCATAGTTAAATTATATGGGATATGTTTAAAACAACCAGGGGAGGTGGAAATTTCACTTACGGATATCTAGCATCTCCAACCTTGCCGGTATATAGGACTTGCTGTCGCGTTCTCCTCAGATCAATCAGAGTCTGCAATGGATTTGCACGACCCAAATTAGCCACAACACCTGAAACCCTTTCCATCTTCCTGAAAGGATGAGACCATGCTCCAGTGGAGAAGGCTCTACTAAGCCCATTTGTGATAATGGAAGCATCTAAATAATGCTCAATAGGCTTCAAATCGCCATCGCCTGTGAGGTGTTTCTGCATGACCTTGGTCATGGTTCTTCTAGCATGTGCCACATGCACCTTTAACTCCCTCTCCAAAAGCTCTCCAGCTAATTCAATTCGCTTGTTCCTGAAGCTATCTCTATTCTCACACTTTCGCTTCCCAGCATATGCACTCAGAAGGCACTTCACCATGTATCCCAGGAAACATGCTTTCTGCCTTAAACCTAGGAGGCCTGGAAACAAATACGAGCGGAGACAGTAATCCACACTTTCGGCAGGAGGGAATTTGGTGCCTTTTATCTGCTGTTCCACATATGCTAGAGCATTGTTCCCGCAGCGAAAAGCTTCACAAACTGCATCAGCTTCGTGGATAGAAGCTATGAGACTATTGGTGATGCTAGCATCATCACCATCAAAAGCAATTAAATCAATGGCTTCTTTGTCTGACGAAACACCCAGCGCAAAGAACAGGAGCCAGACTGGGATCTCAGTCGACAAGAAGTACACTGTCAGTACTTTCTCCCTTCTCTTATAGTTTTCTGATTTCTGATTTTCTGCGAGACGCACAATGAATCTATTTCTTTTAGTTTCAGACCTGAAGGACACTGTCCATGGTGAATTAGAAATCCACAGTCTCTTTGTGCACGTCTGTTCTTGAGCTATAAAAACCTGCAAACACACAATATATTGACGTTAGAAACTTGTATACCAGCTCGAAAATATTGTTGTCAGTATATTAGAAAGAAAAAGAAAGAATTTCCAATTAGTTATTCACTAAAATAGTTCAAAATAGAAATCCCATAACAGTGGATATGCAAGAAGATCCCAAACTGGTATAACTCACCTTCTCAGCCCCCTTTATCACAAAATATCCACCCTGATCAAAGGCACATTCCCCCTTTTTGCAGCTTTCCTTTCCTTTCTCGCTTGTATTGCAAAGGACAGATTTCACCATCACCGGTAACCTACCAATTAGAATTTCCTGCTTTTTGACATCTAGTATCTTCTTCTCGACGTATTCATCTTGTCCTGTTTTGAATTTATCACTCTTAACAACTTGTTTTATGAACACCTAGTCAATTTATAAGGTGAAGAGGCAGTTAGACAATAAACTAATCCGTAATAAGAATAATATATATGGACAGAAAAACAGAAACATCATCAAAAGTTTGATAGTATAAGAGCCATTGCATACAAGCATGAAACACGCAATTAAAGCACCATGTGAGGGAATATAGGGGAACTAAATCAATACAAAGCGCAAGATGTATTTTCTTCTATATCATACCATAAATGATTTTACTCGACTGCAGAGACACGATTCAGTATGCAAGGGGAATCATTCATCAATTGCAGACAAGCAGCTCAGTTCATTTAATCAAAGATTTTGTGAGTTAGATTACCTCAACTTATACATTTACATCCTCGATGAGTATGTCATGTTCTGAAGCCTAGCATGCCATGGGAGAAACTGAAGCTCCTTGTCTTCTGCAAAGATTGTGGGCTTCTCCAGGGTGACTTGTCCAAATCTCACAGTTGCGTACCTCCAATCATGGTCCTTGTTCTTTGGTGCATCAAAAGACGGCTCCACAAGCATCTCACCAAAAGAATTAAACACGTTCTGAAGCCCGTGTTGAATGAAGAAGTTGTAGGAGTTGAGCTGATGACTTATAAGCCCATACTCTTCAAAGAAGGAAGTCGCAGCTTTTTTGCAGAAACCCTGGAGAAAACTTTCTCCTAGCTCACACAGATTGATCTCCCCAGCAGCTTCAATCTCATCAAAGTCCATCTCATCAATGTCCATATCTGCTAGATCTCCACACACACAGACACTGTAACAACATGGAAACAAACCCCCCCCCCCCCCCCCAAATGATTAAAGAATCGCGAAAATTATGAACAACGAGAATGCGTCATGCATGTTTCAATCTATGATAAATGCAGACACATGATGCAATCAAAACTTTCCCAACAGAACCGAATCATTCTCCAGAACAAAGGACCGTGGAAACGGGAAACTAAGGCATATTCTCAGGAATTTCAAAGCTTAAAAAGCAGCGTAATACCTAAAATGGGAACCTAAATAGCTTCAGACGAAACGATGGAGTGAAACGGCGGTGACGAGCAAGCGTCGCCGGAAAATCGCTGAAGATGAGGAGAATCTAGCCGTTGCCAGACGAAGAAGACGAAAAAAACCCTTGCACACTTTTTCAATGCTATAGCAAAAGCAGAGTCGACGAGAAGGAGTGAAGAAATGAGTGTTGCTTGTTGAAATGACGGTTATGTCCTTACGTTGTTCTCTCGTGTGTACCCTTAAATTAAGGGTAAAAACGTCAATTAGAAGAGGAACATAAAGACCGATATGTTTCTCTATTTTAGAAATTGAGGTTGATGCTATCGCAATTTCTGTGTATTCAGGTCAATATGAAGTTGATAATTTCCGAAAAGAGCTTAATAAGCAAATCACACAGCTCAAAATTTTCATAGTTTTCTGAAACCTTCTCTTAGATCATCAATGTTTCTACTTAGGATCTGGAATGGCTTTAGTTGGGGAATGATATTAGTTAGGTTGTGTGAGGATGAGAACTTGATGTTCAAGTTTTCAAGACCAAACAAGGGTTAAGCAACTAGAGTTAATGCAAGTTTAACTCTGGTTTGGTCTCTTCTAAACTTTGTTTCATTCTCTGTTCAAATAAGAGGTTCTTTGTTTTGCATCAAACTACTTCAGTCTTGGTTTGTTGACTTTTATGCTCTTAAAGGTGACGTCTTTGACTTTGAGCCTCTGAAACCTAAGAGGTTGACTGAAATTGATGGACTTTTAGTAATACGATTTTTGTATATGTTCTTGCTTTTATTTGTCTGTGTTTTAGACTTTTTTAGTGACTTGATCACAAGAGATCGAGGTGTCCTTGATGAGCTTTTTATGCTCACAACTTTTCCATTTTCAAGGTGTATACTTATAGGTACCGTCTTTTGCTTTGATACATCTTTTTACAGTCATTCAATGTTTTTGTATTTGTCCTGCAGGTGTAGCAAATGCTTTGATAGTTTCCTTCCAAAGTTGTAAGAATTTATCCATCATTGTGTATTGTTTGAACATTTCTTGTTTCTTCACCATATTTCCTAAACCGTTGATGAAGAATTAAAGTTGAGTTTACTCCTTTAACTCATTATTTCAAACCTTTGGTTGTCACTTTCCGTGCCTATTCAAAGGAGCAGATCCTAAGGATACTGCATGAAAGACTTTTCGTAAGTCTACCTCAACTTTGTGGTATAAGATACCTTAGATGAGAGAGGAATGGCTTGTTAAGTATATTAGGATAAATCTACCGCCACTGCCATTTCTTTCTGTTTCAAAGCAGTTGGTATGAAAGGCTCTATGTGTTTGCAGGTGAATACTCTTTAAGACTTGTTCTTTGTATGCAATAAGATGAATGAGATAGTTATGGCTTTATATATTGTAATTTACTCTTGAAACCACTGCACTAAATGCGACAATCCCAGTTTACTCACATTGATTTGATTTCCAGTAGAAATCTTGGAAATACAAGTCAGAGGATCAATAGAGCAAGAATCACTAGGTCCAGTTCCAGAGGATCAATTGGTTAGTATTTTACTCTCTACTTCACATACTGATGTTTACCGTGGTTGTTCCTTAATTGTTATTTATCGACAATTCTACAGGTCAAAATGATAGCTGCATTCGTTTAAATCTCCAGTAGTTGACACCATTCAGTCTCTTCCTCAACACCAACAAGTAAGTTACACATCAACACACTGAATTATGCAAATGTTTAGTTTTAAGAAAACAAACATGAGTTCACAAAGACGTGTAAGATCAGTGTTGGTGTTTATTACTTGGTTCTATGACTCAGTGTCTAACAAGACCGAATCTGAAAGTATGTAGTGGAAAAATTACAGATCATAGTCTGTTCAGCTGCAAAGGCCTTTAGAGGAAGCAAAAAGGATAGAAGCATTGCAAAGGTAAATCTTCATTGAATGAATGAACAAATACATAAACACAGCTTCATAAAGTAGACATTGTACATAATATTCATCTCTGTTTTCACACTTTGATTTAGTTAAATAAGCTATACTTGGAAAATGTACTCTTTTCTTCGATCACTAATAAGAGCACAAGTTAAAGCACATCATATTGTGAAAAACAAAAATTTATAATTCCAAGATGAAAAACAATTAACAACCTGAATTTAAATTGTTACACACACACAAATAAATGGCAATTGACCTAATAAACAGAACAAATAATTAGAGTTTAAAAAATGAAAACCCAAATTAAATCAAGCTGCGTTTTGACTAAGAAAAAAAAAAGGAAAGTTATGTTTCTCTTAGTGGGCTTTTTCCAATTAATGGAAAACTTGGTCGACCAAAAAAAAAGAAGGAAAAACTCCAAACGGAAACAAAAACCTATATTTTACACGTTGAGAGGTCATCGACATTAAATCCCTATATAAAAAGTTTCAATTCTCTTCTCTCTCGCTAAAATTTCTTCTCCTGCCACAACTGTTCATCAACACCACTCAATTTCTCTCTCTCTCTCGCTGCTTCAATTTTCTTCTAAACGTTCCAACAAAGATGAAGAAATATTCAAACGAAGAGTTTGTGAAGGAATTAGGGAAAGGTTCTTACGGTATTGTTGATCTCTACCAATACACAAAAATCGACGGCTCTTCTTTCCACGCCGCCGTAAAAAGCGGTTCCTACGTTTCTCTCATGCAAGAAGTTCGGATTCTTAACAAACTCAGAGACTGTCCAAGAATCGTAAACATCTCATTACATGTCGCCGGAGTCTTTAAAAGACGGTGTGGCGATGCAAAGCTTAGATCTGTGGTCGTTAGGGTGCATAGTTCTGGAGATGTATATGGGTGAGAAACCATGGTCAGGCGTTAAAACTGTTGATCTTTTACCTATACTCTCTAAAGGTGAAACTCCAACGATTCATAGACGTTTGCCTTGTGCTGCAAGGGAGTTTATTCAGACGTGTTTCGCAATTGATCCTTGTAAGAGAGGAAGTGCGTCTGAGCTCTTGTCGCATCATTTTTTGGAGAGGATTGATGATGATGATTCTTATGTTTTAGTTAAGGTTGAAGCTGAAGCTGAGGTTGATGAAACTGTCGATCTTTCACCTATCCTCTCTAATGGTAATGCTCCAGAGATTCCTGAGAGTTTGCCTTGTGATGTAAAGGAGTTTATTCGAACGTGTTTGGCAAGGGATCCTTTTGAGAAAGGAGAAGAGGAGAAGATTGATGATTTTTCTTATGTTTTAGTTAAGGGTGAAGCTGAAGTCGAAGACAAAACTCAAAAGATCTTGGAAGAAGGGAAAGAATCGAAATTGAAGATAATTTTTCCATCTAAGCCACCACAGTTTAGGGAGGTTTTAAGTAAATTCTCGAGGTTGAAGAATTTCCTCGAACCTTTGAGTTCCAGTTTAGGAGTGTTTCGAGTTTCACTCTGTTTAGTTTTAGCATGTAGATCAATTTACATGTCGATCTTAATATAGATAAGATCTGTTACTTTTGTATGCAGATCATCTTTTAATCTGTCTGTAACGACATTAACTATTAATATTAGTTTTTCTTTGAAGAATTTGTTGGTGTCTTAACTTGCTTATTTATGCCTCTTTCAATCACATTTTCATCAGCCTGTCTCTGTCTCTCTATGCAACATTGATGATATTTACATTGTCCTTCAATACCATTATTGATGCCCACAAAGGGCTGGAATTGTTTTCTTGTGCCTTTTTGGTATTTAGTGTGATTGTGGTGTTTGTATGCTAGTCTTAAACTATGGTGATACAGGTTTGTAAAGACATGCCTTTGAAAGCTTTATGACATTGAGTTAGATGATGTCTATGTTTCTGCAGAGTATGAGTTTCTCAAAGAATGTCTACATATGTTTCTTCTGTGAGATTTATCTGTCTAAATGATCTCTGTTGGGTTTATAATTTAGTGAATTTGGAGAACTGTGGAAATGGAAAAAAAAAACTCTTGATTAGTAATTGCTGGACAAGGATTTTCTGAAAATTTGCAATTGTTGCTATTTACTGGAGCCAAGTTTTACTTACACACACAGTAGTCTGTTAACCATGTGCACTAAGATTTGTGATCTTGCAGGTGGAAGTTCTATTCACAGTCAATGTTTGAAAAGTACTAAAGCATCTATGGTTTGACATTGTCCATGTTACTGTCTCCTTTAGACAACAGTTTACATGTTCCTCTGAAATTAACTAAGCTTTGTTCAATGTAATGTATGAAAAACAAATATAATATTCTTTACTTCGAGATTTAGCTTGAGATTATCATATATAGTAAAAAAATTTTAACTTAGTAGTAAAGACTTTGAAAAATATCTCACAGGACATGTTTTTTTATCACTGTGACATGATTCTTACACAGAGATTCTCATTTATATTACAACTGTAGAAAACAAACAGTACTACACTACACCCAGAAACTCAATCTGGCAACAACAAGAAGCTTTTTATGCGATCTACAATCAGATCTTTTACTAAAAAAATATCAACTGTTTTTGAAAAGAGAAATACAAAATGAACGTGTTTGGTACATAAATAATTGAAAAACAACCTAGTTATCATTCAATAATGCTGAAATTGAATAATTCTGAGTTAACTATTTGATAAATTAAAGCCAGTGATACACATCTTAACACTAACAGCTGTATAATTGACCACATGAACTGTAATATATGATGACACAGAGTTGAGATATTCACTCAACATTTTTTATTCTAAAATGGATATTGATTCGACAATATTTGTAGACAGTCCTCTTTCGTTTTAGATTTCGTTTTTGTTTTTATTTTACATCAAAATCTCCATATTTTATTAAGTTTGTTCGAATATATTAGCATCATGAGAGAGTCATTTCGGAACTCAGAGACTTCATGGGAAAATAATTCATTCCGTACTCGAACTCTTTTCGCAAGGAAGTCGGCACGGACATTATTCAATCTAGAAATATGAATAATCGTAAGATCAAGAATTGTGATCGTAGAAAATTGATAACTTTCTAATTATTTTGGCATAAGAAAACCATTAATTCTTTCTTATCTTCAAGAAGTTTTAGTATCTACACGCAATCAGTTTCAAACTGGATTGAAAAAAACACGTGTTCAAACGCCATTTTTAAGGAATTGTTTACTATAGTGACTACTGAATCTGTGACTTAATCTTGTCTTCTAGCGGATTATTCTTATAATTTTGTCCCCCAAAAAGACAGGAAAAGAGTTTCAATTCAACGAAAATTACTAAATTTTGTGATATAAAAATTTAAATAAATCAAACTACGAACTTTTGTTCCCGCAATTGGCGGTTTAAAAACGTAAAATACAAGATGATGGGTAAACAGTATTTGACATACATTAAAGCCGATACATATTTTCATGTTTTTGAAAAAGACGTTACGCATTTTCTTATGGTATTTAAATAAAGAATCAAATAGCTACATTTAGTTCTTAATAAATACTCCATATTTAATCTTAAAGTTCTAATTATGCATTTAAATTCCTCACCTCAGTTTATATGTACTGCTAAAAGAAATTGTAGTCAGGTCTCACGTTTGGGCTAAGGTCTTAATGGGCTCTTTGTGTGATGACTTTAGGAGTTGAGTTTGAATTTAATTTATCTTTTCATGATCTGTTACGTCTGAATTTTAGTTCAAAACGATGATTTTCTTAGCAGATGCCTGCCATTAGTAGATCGGGTTGTAAGAAATTTTAATACCATTTTGCTAGTCTACTATACCATTGCTAGGCCAGTTATTGTCATTTTTTTTTGTGTGAATAATATAGTTTTTAGACTAATACTCTACGTGTTTTTTTTTAATCATTATAAGATTTTAATGTAGGTTTGATAAATAAATAAAAATAATTTTTCTTTAGTTGTTACTAGTAAACATTATAAAATAAAATAATTCCCAAAATATCATGTACTTTTTAAAAGAATAATAAAAATACTTTGAATCATTTTTAATTTACTTGAATTATATGTTTTAAAATATTTATATTGAAACAACAGAATCTATACTATATAAAAATTGAAGCTATAGTTTTTTAGGCTATCCACATAGGATTTTAAAATTCGGTTCTTATTGGTCCATGTATATTTGAATCCCTATTTATATAGTATAGATTCTGTCATTTCAACATAAATTCTTAAGATAACTTACTAAAAACTAAAAAAAAAAATATATCTGTCAAAAATTAAAAAGGAAAATTCTCGCCAGATAAAAAAATTGAAGTTATAGTGTTTTTAAGTTGTTCATATAAAATTTTAAAATTCTATTCTTATTGGTGCACGTCAGCATTTAACATAAATTCTGACGAAAACTTATCAAAAAAAAATTAATATCTACCAAAAACTTTTAAAAAAAATCCTTGCCAAAATAAGAAAAAAATTATAGAAATTACTCCAAATAATGATTTTAGTATATAAAGAAATTATATCTTAATTTCTTATTAATGAATACTTTTAAAAATATATTTTTTATTCATAACTTCATATATTTCCTAATAATTAATTAAGAAAATATTTAATATTTAAAAAGAAAAATAAATCACCGGTCTTTAAAATAAAGACATTGATCGCATAATATATTTGAATTCCTATTTATATAGTATAGATTTATGATAAGAAAATTTACATGATTATTGTAAGTGTAAATAATTCTCACAACTCTTTCACTTTTTTAATGAGATTTAGATGTTTCATGAAATACAAAAGGCTAATCTGAAAAATTAATTGACAAGGTTTAAGATTTAGACTTTAGGGTTTAGAGTTTGGAGTTTAGGGGTTTAGGGTTTAGAGTTTAAAATTTTTATAAAATTTAATATCATAAAACACAGTAATAACCTAATAATGTTGATGATTTATGTTTATAAAATAATTAAATTAAGTTGATTTTCCTACAAGTCTACCTGCTACATGGACTTAATTTCTTGTTTGACATGCTCCTGACTTTGACCTTCCCTTGCTGGTATGACATTGGCCTTCCTTTGCCGGTATGCAAATTCTTCCATGACATTTTAGTACTCTTACTGTTTTTGGCAGCAACTTTGGAAAAATTGTTCAATAGTTCAAATTTTTTTAAGAGTGGTTGTTTTTGCTTTTACACACTTTAACAAAGAAATATATAGATTCAGCGACTGTCCAACATCATTCATAAGAATTTACTGATATCATTTGTTGTAACCATTTATTTATTATTTTTTCCAGTTCCAGGGTAGCCAAAAGAAGAGCAGCTGAATCCGAACATGATGATTTATGATATTCTTGAGTTCTTTCTTCTAAACTGTCTACTATACTCACCTTAGTAGGCTTTCATCTATTCAAATTGTTGGAGATGTTGGAGATGAATTCTTCAGGTTAGTCTTTTCTGTTTCAGAAAATAAATAAATCTCATCAAGAAAGCAAAGGATTCGTGGGAATCAATTACACTTGTAAAAATAATAATAAAAATTTGTAATAATGGCAATGATGTGAAGATTTCAATAAGACAATCATACTTATGGGATTCTTGCAAAATCTTTGTTCTGAAACAAAACATGAGACTCGAAGAATCAGAAGAAAGTTTTACAGCATACTTGTTAAGTGTTGGAGATGGAAATGCACATATAAGTGAAACAAAAGATGCCAATGAACATGATGGTCAGATCAGTGGCGGAGCAGAATATTTAGTTATGGGTGTCAAAAAATTTATTTTATTTTAAAATGCATAAATCTAACTAAAAAATATATGTTTATATATATATATATATTAATTACAAATAATCATTTTAAAAATGTATTATTTGCTCATTTATGTTCTGAAAACTTTTTATTACTATTTCATTTATTACAGTATTGTACGTATTTTTAAATAAAACAAACAAGATAGTCGCTAAAAAGTATCATTAATCCGATTACGCAAAAACCGTCTTCATAATACTCATTGAAAAAAAAAATAATTAAAAAATAAAATAAAAAGACAAGAAACAGAAAAAAGGGAAGATAAATTAATTATTAAGTTAATTAGGTTTTGTGTTAAAATTAATTATTAAGTTTAATTCAGTTTTGTTTTTATTTTTCTTTGTTATCGATTGAGTTTAATTCATGCTAATTTTTATTTTTTTTAACTTAATTGGACTACAGTATTAGATATATTTATTGGCTTATAAACCTACAATTAAATATTTTATGGGTGTCAATAATCTTTTATAAGGGTATCAATCTTTAAATAGTAACAAAATATAAATAGAAATTTTAAACTTCATGGGTGTCAATTGACACCCCTTATGTGTTAATGTCTCCGCTCCTGGGTCAGATGGTGGTCGTTGATCCTAAGTTTCTAATGCAATCAAGTGGAAATCACATGCAATACATATTTCAAGTCATAAAGGCAAAGAACATTTTATCAAAAAGTATATATGCAAGTATTACATATACAGCAATCATTACTCTATATTAAAATGATACATCACATTTTAATATTCTTTAAACAAAATTAATCTTCAAATATTTTTTCTGTCTTAAACTTACATAAATAATACTAAAAATATATATGTTTAAAATAAATTAAAATAAAATATTATACAATATTTTACCTACTTATAAATTGAATAAATACAAAAATATATTAAAAAAAATTGATAAAAATAAATTCGCACATAGCACGGATAAAAGACCTAGTGATTAAAAAAATTAAATTGCGTATAGTAGTTTTTAACTTGAGGAAATTAAAAAACATAGAAACATTTCGTATATTACTTTTAAAAAAATAGAATGAAAACTTGCTTTCTTTTATCTTTTGGGAAAAGAAAAAGGAGATTCTTTTTAGCTTTTGTTTCATTAAGATTGAGTATGTAATGGGCAAGTGCCGACAAAAGATATATCTAGAGATCATGTTTCAAAGCTAATGGAAAAGAAAATCTAGAAGATAAAGAGATAGGAATGATAGTCCGAACCTGATATGATGATGGCAAGTTTTTGGTTGATTAGTTTTCGATATTTTGATATTATTATCTAAAGGAAATCATCTTATATAACAGCTCATTTAAGTTTTGTTTCTTTACTGATCTAGTTCACTGACAACAAAAAGAGTTCGCTCACAAAATCTACAAATTGATAATAATGTAAATATTGTGATTTAATTTTCATGTATTTGTAGTCTGTGACTAAATAGAATTCATAGCTTATTTATAAAAATCTGTGATGTTAAATTAATATATTTAATACGTCTGATAATTAAGTTCAGAACACAAAATAAAAAGATTTCAAGGAATTCATAAAAATTTAAGCTATATTTTGAGATATTGCAAGAAGTGTTAGGACATTATATATATATATATATATATATATATATATATATATATAAAAAACTTGAGAAATCTAATCCGTTTGGCACCTAACGGAAAAGTATGCACATAACGCCAACAATGCATAATATAACATTTCGTATACCTTCTACCAATAGAAAGGTATGGTGGCAAAAACGATTTTATGATGCTAACTTTTTGGCCATCGCTTAATTACGTCTCGAAACATCTAATTCATTAAAGGAAACGAATGTAACAGATGAATTAATATGAATATGACTCTGCAGATATGATTCTTATTTGGCGTCTCCAACATTGAGATCAGTTTATAAAACTAAAAAACTATAATATCGTTCATATATACATTTATGACAGTTGATTGCAACACTTTGACTTTGTAAAGTTTGGAATAAAATAGATTGGGGAGGGATTTAACCAAAATTTGGGAGAGATTTAAGCAAATTTTAGATTCAGATAAGAGAT